>JAIUJO010000414.1:329343-334745 GCA_023846275.1 Vanilla planifolia | reverse complement strand
AGAAGTAGAAGAAGATGATGAAGAAGAAGATGTAGATGAAGAAGAATAAGAAGAAGAAGAAGAAGTAACAAAAGAGGAAGAAGTAAAAGAAAAGAAGAAGAAGAAGAAAAAGAAGAGGAAGAAGGTGATGCAGAAGAAAAATAAAAAGTGGAAGAAGAAGAAGAAGAAGGAGAAGAAGAAGGAGAAGAAGGAAAAGAAGAAGAAGAAGAAGAAGAAGAAGAAGAAGTAGAAGAAGAAGAAGAAGAAGAAGATGAAGAAGTAGAAGAAGGAGAAGAAGAAGAAGAAGAAGAAGAAGAAGAGAAGTAGAAGATGAAGAAGATGAAAAAGAAGAAGAATAAGAAGAAGAAGAAGAAGAAGGTGAAGAAAAAGAAGAAGAAGAAGAAGAAGAAAAGAAGAACAAGAAGAAGAAGAAGAAGAAGAAGAAGAAGAAGAAGAAGAAGAAGAAGAAGAAGAAGAAGAAGAAGAGGAAGAAGAAGAAGAAGAAGAAGAAGAAGAAGATGAAGTAGACGGAGAAGAATAAGAGAAGGGCAAAGAGAAAAAAAAGTTGAAGAAGAAGAGGAAGTCGAAGAAGACGAAAATGAAGAAGAAGAAGAAGTAGAAGAAGAAGAAAGAGCTGTTGTAGTTATAGTATTAGAAGAAGAAGTAGAAGGGGAAGAAGAAGAAAAAGAAGTAGAAGGGGAAGAAGAAGAAAAAGAAGAACAATAAGAAGAAGAAGAAGAAGAAGAAGAAGAGTGGAAGAAGGCGAAGTTGAAGAAGAAGAAGAAGAAAAGAAGAAGAAGAAGAAGAAGATGATGATGAAGAAGAAGAAGAAGAAGAAGAAGAAGAAGAAGAAGAAGAAGAAGTAGAAAATGAAGAAGGAGAAGTTGGAAAAGAAGAATGAAGAGAAGAAGAAAAAGATGAAGAGGAATGCGAAGAAAATGGAGAAGGAGGAGAAGAAGAACTCAAAGGAGGAGAAGAAGAAGGAGAACAAGAAAACAAAGAAGAAGATGATGAAGAAGAGGATGTTGGAGGAGAAGTAGAAGGAGAATAATAATAACAACAATAACAACAATAATAATAAGTCGTAGAAGAAAAAGAAGAAGAAAAAGGGAAAGTAGAAGAGGAAGAAGAAGAAGAAAAAGAACAAGAAGAAGAAGAAGATGTAGTAGTAGAAAAACTAGTAAAAGAAGAAGAAGAAGAAGAGGAAGATGATGATGATGTAGAAGTAGAAGAAGAGGAAGAAGAAGAAGAGGAAGAAGGAGAATAGGATGAAGAAGAAGAAGAAAAAGAAGAAGAAGAAAAAGAAGAAGAAGAAGAAGTTGAAGAAGAAGAAGAAGTGGAAGAAGAAGTAGAAGGCAAAGAAGAAGGCAAAGAAGAAGAAGAAGAAGAAGAAGAAGAAGAAGATGAAGAAGAAGAAGAAGAAGAATACGATAAAGAAGATGAAGCAGGAGAAGAAAAAGAAGAAGAAGAACTTGTAGAAGAAGAAGAAGAAGAAGTAGAAGGAGGAGAAGAAGAAGAAGAACAAGAAGAAGAAAAGTGAAAGAAGAAGGGAAAGAAAAAGAATAAGAAAATGGAGAAGAAGGGGTAGAAGTAGAGGAAAAAGAAGAAAGAGTAGCGGTAGAAATAGTAGTAGTAGAAGAAGAAGAGGAAGAAGAAGAAGAAGAAGAAGAATAAGAAGAAGTGGGAGAAGAGTAGAAAGAAGAAGTGGAAGAAGCAGAAGGAGGAGGAGGAGAAGGAGGAGGAGAAGAAGAAGAAGAATTAGAAGAAAAAGAAGAAGCAGAAATAGAAGAAGAAGAAGAAGAAGTAGTAATAGAAGAAGAAGAAGAAGAAGAAGAAGAGGAACGAGAAGAAGAAGGAGAAGTAGGAGAAGCAGAAGAAGAAGGACAAGAAGAAGTAGAAGAAGAAGAAGAACTAGAAGAAGGAAAAGAAGTGGAAGAAGATTAAGGAAAAAAGAAGATGAAGAATAAGAAGTAGAAAAAGAAGTAGAAGAAGAAGAAGAAGGAAAAGAAGATGAGGAACAAGAGGAAGAAGAAGAAGAAGAAGAAAAGGAAGAAGTCGAAGGAGATGAAGAAGAACAAATAAAAGAAGAAGAAGAAGAAGAAGAAGAAGAGGAAGAAGAAAAAAAAGAAGAGGAAGAAGAAGAAAAAAAAGAAGAACACAAAGAACAATTAGAAGTAGAATAAGAAAAGGATGTATAAGAAGAAGAAGAAGAAGCAGAAGCAGAAGAAGCTGAAGAAGAAGAAAAAGTATAGGGAGAAGTAGAAGCAGAAGAAAACGAAGAAGAAGAAGAAGAAGAAGAAGACGAACAAGAAGAAGAAATAGAAGGAGAAGAAGAAGAAGAAGAACAAGAAGAAGAAGGAGAGGAAGAAGAAGAAAATAAAAAGGAAGAAAAAGAAGAAGAAGAAGAAGAGGAAGAAGAAGAACAATAAGCAGAAGGAGAAGAAGTAGAAGAAGAAGTGAAAGAAGAAGAAGAAGGAGAAGAAGAAAAATAAGAAAAACAGGAAGAAGAAGAAAAGAAGATAAAGAAGAAGAAGAAGGAGAAGAAGAAGATGAAGAAGAAGAGGAAGAAGAAGAAGAAGAAGACGAAGAAAAAGGAGTTAGGGGACAAGCAGAAGAAGAAGAAGATGTAGGAGGAAAAGAAGAAGAAGGAGAAGAAGAAGAGGAAGAAGAAGAAGAAGATGAAGTGGAAGAAAAAGAAGAGGAAGAAGAAGAAAAAGAAGAGGAAGAAGAATAAGTAAAAGAAAGAGAAGAAGAAGTAGAAGTAGAAGAAGAAGAAGAAGGAGAAGTATAAGGAGAAGAAGAATAACAAGAAGAAAAAAAGAAGGAGAAGAAGAAGAAGAAGAAGGAGAAGTATAAGGGGAAGAAGAAGAAGAAGAAGAAGAAAGGGAAGATACAGTAGTAGAAGAAGATGAAGAAGAGGAAGATGAAGAAGAAGAAGAAGAAGCACATGAAAAAGAAGAAGAAGTTCTAATGAAGAAAAGAAGAAGAAGAGGGGGGAAGGAGAAGAAGAGGAAGAAGAAGAAAAAAAAAGAAGAAAGAAGAAGAAGAAGAAGGAGTTGAAGAAGAAGAAGAAAAAGAAAAAGAAGATGAAGAAAAAGAAGAAGAAGAAGAAGAAGATGTAAAGGAAGAAAAAGATGTGGATGAAGAAAAAGAAGAAAAGAAGAAGAAGAAGAAGAAAAAGAAGAAGAAGAAGAAAAAGAAGAAGAATTAGATGTAGAAGAAGGTGAAAAAGAAGAAGATGGAGAAGAGGAAGAGGAAGAAGATGAAGAAGAAGTAGAAGAGGAAGAGGAAGAAGAAGAAGAAGAAGAAGAAGAAGTTGAAGGAGAAGAAGAATAAAAAGAAAAAATAGAAGAAAAAGTGGAAGAACAAGATGAGGAAGAAGAAGAAGAAGGAGAAGGAGAAGGAGAAGGAGAAGTAAAACAAGAAGAAGAAGAAGAAGAAGAAGGAGAAGAAGAAGAAAAAGGTGATGAAGAAGATGCATAAGAAGAAGAAGAAGAAGAAGAATAAGCACAAGAAGCAAGAGAAGAAAATAGAAGTAGAAGAAGAAGAGGGAGGAGGAGAAGAAGAAGAAGAAGAGATAGAACAAGAAGAAAAAGGAGAAGAAGAAAAGAAGAAGAAGACGAAGAAGAAGAAGAAGAAGTAGGACACGAAGAAGAAGAAGAAGAGGAGGAGGAGGAGGAGGAAGAAAATGAAGAAGAAGAAGAAGAAGAAGAAGAAGAAGAAGAAGAAGAAGGAGAAGAAGAACGAGAAGAAGAAGGAGAAGAAGAAGGAGAAGAAGAAGAAGGAGAAGAAGAAGGAGAAGAAAAAGAAGAAGAAGGAGAAGAAGAAGAAGAAGAAGGAGAAGAAGAAGAAGAAGTAGGAGAAGAAGAAGAAGAAGAAGCAAAAGAAGGAGGAGAAGAAGAAGAAGAAGAAGAAGGAGAAGAAGAAGAAGGGGAAGAAGAAGAAGAAGAAGAAAAAGAAGGAGAAGAATTAGAAGGAGAAGAAGAAGAAGGAGAAGAAGAAGAAGAAGAAGAAGAAGAAGATGATGATGATGAAGTAGAATAAAAGAAGGAGAAGGCGTAGAAGAAGAAGAAGAAGAAGAAGAAGAAGAAGAAGAAGAGGAAGAGGAAAACGAATAAGAAATGGAAGAAGAAGAAGAAGAAGAAGAAGAGAAGAAGAATAAGAAGAAGAAGAAGAAGAAGAAGAAGAAGAAGAAGAAGAAGAAGAACAAGAAAAAGAAGAAGAAGAATAAAAAAAGAAGTGGAAGAAGAAGTAGAAGTAGAAGAAGAAGTAGAAGATAAAGAAGAAGGAAAAGAAGAAGAAGAAGAAGAAGAGGAAAAAGATGAAGATGAAGAAGAAGATGATAATGAAGAAGAAGAAGAAGAACAAGAATGAGGAGGAAGAAGAAGAAAGAAAAAGGAAGAAGAAGAAGTATAAGAAGGAAGAAGAAGAAGAAGAAGGAAGAAGAAAGAAGAAAAAAATTAGAAGAAAAAAGAAGAAGATGAAGAAAGACAAAGAAGAAGAAGAAGAAAAAGAAGGAAGAAGAAGAAGATGAAGAAGAAAGAAGGAGAAGAAGTAGAAGAAAAGGAAGAAGAAGAAGAAGAAGGACAAGAAGAAGTAGAAGAAGAAGAAGAATTAGAAGAAGGAAAAGAAGTGGAAGAAGATTAAGGAAAAAAGAAGATGAAGAATAAGAAGTAGAAATAGAAGTAGAAGAAGAAGAAGAAGAAGGAAAAGTAGAAGAGGAACAAGAGGAAGAAGAAGAAGAAGAAAAGGAAGAAGTCGAAGGAGATGAAGAAGAACAAACAAAAGAAGAAGAAGAAGAAGAAGAAGAAGAGGAAGAAGAAAAAAAAAGAAGAGGAAGAAGAAGAAAAAAAAGAAGAACACAAAGAATAATTAGAAGTAGAATAAGAAAAGGATGTATAAGAAGAAGAAGAAGAAGTAGAAGAAGAAGAAGTTGAAGAAGAAGAAAAAGTATAGGGAGAAGTAGAAGCAGAAGAAAACAAAGAAGAAGAAGAAGAAGAAGAAGACGAACAAGAAGAAGAAATAGAAGGAGAAGAAGAAGAAGAAGAAGAAGAAGAAGGAGAGGAAGAAGAAGAAAATAAAAAGGAAGAAAAAGAAGAAGAAGAAGAAGAGGAAGAAGAAGAAAAATAAGCAGAAGGAGAAGAAGTAGAAGAAGAAGTGAAAGAAGAAGAAGAAGAAGAAGAAGAAAAAAAAGAAAAATAGGAAGAAGAAGAAAAGAAGATAAAGAAGAAGAAGAAGGAGAAGAAGAAGATGAAGATGAAGAAGAAGAGGAGAAGAAGAAGAAGAAGACGAAGAAAAAGGAGTTAGGGGACAAGCAGAAGAAGAAGAAGATGTAGGAGGAAAAGAAGAAGGAGAAGAAGAAGAGGAAGAAGAAGAAGAAGATGAAGTGGAAGAAAAAGAAGAGGAAGAAGAAGAAAAAGAAG
>JAIUJO010000414.1:319343-324343 GCA_023846275.1 Vanilla planifolia | reverse complement strand
AGATGAAAATGTAAAGGAGAAAGAAGAAGTTGAGGTTGAAGGATAAGAAGTGGATGAAAAGTTAGAAGAAGAAGAAGAAGCAGAAGACGATGAGGAAGAAGAAGAAGAAGATGAAGAAGTAGAAGAATTACAAGGATTAGAAGAGGAAGATGTCAAAGAAGAAGAAGAAGATGGAGAGGAAGAAGAGAAGAAGAAGAAGAAGAAGAAGAAGAAGAAGAAGAAGAAGAAGAACTTGAAGAAGAAGAAGAAGAAAAAGATGAAAAAACTTAAGAAGAAGAAGAAGAGGAAGAAGAAGAAGAAGAAGAAGAAGAGGAAGAAGAAGATGAAGAAGGAAAAGGAGCTGGAGGAGGAGAAGAAGAAGAAGAAAATGTAGAGGAAAAAGATGAAGATGAAGTTGAAGAATAAGAAGTTAATGAAAAGGTAGAAGAAGAAGTAGTAGAAGAAGACAATAAGGAAGAAGAAGAAGAAGATGAAGAAGAAGAAGAAGAAGAAGAAGTAGAAGAATTACAAGGATTAGAAGAAGAAGAAGTCAAAGAAGAAGGAAAAGAGGAAGAAGAGGAAGGAGAGGAAGTGGAAGAGAAAGAAGAAGAAGAAGAAGAATGGAATAAGTAGAAGAAGATGAAGAAGAAGAGGAAGAAGAAGAAAAAGAATAAGGAGTAGAAGATGAATAAGAATAATGAATATAAGAAAAAGAAGAAAAAGAAGAAGAAGAACGAGAGGAAGCGAAAGGAAATGAATAATAAGAAAAAGTAAAAGAAGAAGAAGAAGATGAAGAAGAAGAGGAAGAAGAAGGAAAAGAATAAGAAGGAGTAAAAGAGGAATAAAAATAATGAAAAGAAGAAAAACAAGAAGAAGAAGAAGAAGAAGAGAAAAAAGAAGAGGAAGAAGAAAATTAAGAAGAAGAAGACGAAGAAGAAGGAGAAGAAGAAGAAGAAGAAGAAGAAGAAGAAGAATAAGAAAAAGAAGAAGAAGAAGAAGGAAGAAGAAGAAGAAGAAGAAGGAAAAGGAGAGGAAGAGGAAGAAGAAGTAGAACGAGAACAAGAAGAAATGGAAGAGGTGGACGAAGAAGAAGAATCTGAAGAAGAAGAATAAGAAGAATAAGAAGAAGAAGAAGAAGAAGAAGAAGAAGGAGAAGGAGAAAAAGGTCAAGAAGAAGTGGAAGGAGGAGAAGAAGTAGGAGAAGAAGAAGAAGAAGAATAAGAAGAAGAAGAAGAGAAGAAGAAGAATAAGGAGAAGAAGAAGAAGAAGGTCAAGAAGTTGAAGGAGGAGTAAAAGTTGGAGAAGACGAAGAAGAAGAAGAAGAAGAGGAAGAAGAAGAGGAAGACGAAGAAGTAGGAGAAGGAGAAGAAGAAGAAGGAGAAGAAAAACGAGAAGGAGGAGGAGGAGGAGAAGAAGAAGAAGAAGAAGAACATGAAGAAGAAGAAGAAGATGAAAAAGCTGAAGAAGAAGAAGAAGAGGAAGAAGAAGAAGAAGAAGAAGAAGAAGAAGAAGAAAAAGGAGCTGGAGGAGAAGAAGAAGAAGAAGAAAATGTAGAGGAAAAAGAAGAAGATGAAGTTGAAGAAAAAGAAGTTGATGAAAAGGTAGAAGAAGAAGAAGAAGTAGAAGAAGACGAGTAGGAAGAAGAAGAAGAAGATGAAGAAGAAGAAGAAGAAGAAGAAGAAGAAGTTGTAGAAGAATTGCAAGGATTAGAAGAAGAAGTCAAAGAAAAAGAAAAAGAAGAAGAAGAAGAAGGAGAGGAAGTGGAAGAGAAAGAAGAAGAAAAAGAAAAGGAATAAGAAGAAGAAGAAGAAGAAGAAGAAGATGAAGAAGAAGAACAAGAATAAGAAAAAGAAGAAGAAGAATTAGAAGAAGAGGAAGACGAAGAAGAAGAAGAAGAAGAAGAAGAAGAAGAGGATGAAGTAGAAGTAGAAGAAGAAGTGGATGAAGAAGAAGAAGATGAAGAAGTAGAAGGTGAAGAAGAAGAAGAAGTAGGCATTAAAGAAGATATATAATAAAATGAAGAAGAAGAAGAACAAAGTGTAGTAGTAGTAGTAGTGGAAGTAGTAATAATAATAGTGGTAGTAGAAGAAGAATAATAAGAGGAAAATGAATGAAGAGAAAAAGGATGAGGAGAAGAAGAAGAAGAAGAAGTAGAAGGCAGAGGAGGAGGAGGAGAAGAAGAAGAAGAAGAAGAAGAAGAAGAAGAAGTAGGAGAAGCTGTAGAAGAAGAAGAAGAAAACGAATGATACGAAGAAGGAGAAGTATGACAAGAAGCAGAGGAAGAAGAAGAACGAGGAGAAGAAGGACAAGAAGAAAGGGAAGGAGGAGAAAAAGATGGATAAGAAGAAGAAGAAGAGGAAGAAGAAGAAGAAGAAAAAAAGGAAATAGAGGAAGAAGAAGAAGTTGAGGAAGAAGGGGAAGAAGAAGATGTGGAAGAAGAAGAACACGAAGAAAAAGAAAAAATAGGAGAAGAAGAAGAGAATGAGGAGAAGGAGTAGAAGAAGAAGAAGATGAAGGAGAAGAAGAAGAACAAGAAGAAGAAGGAGAAGGAGAAGGAGAAGAATACAAAGAAAAGGAAGAAGAGGAAGAGGAAGAAGAAGAAGAAGTAGAAGAACAAGGAGAAGAAGAAGAAGAAGAAGAAGCAAAGGAAGACAAAAAAGAAGAAGGGGAAGAAGTGCAAGAAGAAGAACAGGAAGAAGGAGAAGAAGTGGATGTAGAAACAGATATCGAAGAATAAGAAGAAGAAGAAGAAGAAAAAGAAGGAAATGAAAAACGTGAAGAACGAGAAGAGGGAGAATAAGAAGTAGTAGAAGCAGAAGAAGATGAAGATGAATGAAGAAGAAGTCAAAGAAAACGAAGAAGAAGTGGAAGAAGAAGAGGAAGAAGAAGAAGAAGAAGATGGAGAAGAAGAAGTAGAAGAAGTAGAAGTCGTAGAAGAGGAAGAAGAAAGAGAAGAAGAAAAAAGAGAAGAAGCAAAAGTGGAAGATGGAGAAGTTGAAGAAGAAGAATAAGAAGAAGAAGAAGAATAGATTGTAGTAGTAGAAGAAGAAGAAGAAAAGGATGATGATGATGTTGAAGAAAAGGAAGAAGTAGGAGGTGAAGAGGAAGAAGAAGAAGAACAACAAGAAGAAGAAAGAGAAGAAGTAAGAGGACAAGAAGAAGAAGGAGAAGAAGATGAAGAAGAAGAAGATGATGAAGAAGAAGAAGTGGAGGAGGAAGAAGAAGAAAAAGATGATGACGAAGATGAAGTAGAAGAATAAGAAGAGGAAGAAGAAGAAGAAAAACTTGTAAAAGAAAAAGAAGATAAAGAAGCAGAATTAAAGAAAGAAGAAGAAGATGGAAAAGAAGGAGAAGAAGAAGAAGAAGAAGAAGAAGAAGAACAAGAAGAAGAAAGAGAAGAAGAAGGAGAAGAAGATGGAGAAGAAGAAGATAATGAAGAAGAAGAAGAAGTAGAAGAAGAAGAAGATGATGATGATGATGGCGAAGATGAAGTAGAAGTAGAAGAAGAAGAAGAAGAAAAACTAGTAAAAGAAAAAGAAGATAAAGAAGCTGAATTAAAGGAAGAAGAAGAAGATGAAAAAGAAGAAGAAGAAGAAGAAGAATTAGAAGAATTAGAAGAAGGAGAAGAAGAAGAAGGAGAAGAAGAAGAAGAAGAAGAAGAAGAACTAGGAGAAGAAGAAGAAGAAGAAGAAGAGGAAGAAAAGAAATAGAAGGAGAAGAAGAAGAAGAAGACGAAGAAAATGAAGACGAAGAAGATTAAGAAGAAGAAGAAGAAGAAGAAGAAGAAGATGGTGAAGATGAAGTAAAAGAAGAAGAAGAAGAAGAAGAAGAAGAAGAAGAAGAAGAAGAAGAAGGAGAAGAAGAAGGAGAAGAAGGAGAAGAAGAAGAAAAAGAAGAAAATGAGGATGATTTAGAAGAAGAAGAAGAAGAAGAAGAAGAAGAAGAAGATGTAGAAGAAGAAGATTAAGAAGAAGAAGAAGATGAAGAAGTAGTAGAAGAAGTAGAAGGAATAGTAGAAGAAGATGTAGAAGTGGAAGAATAAGAAGATGATGGTGAAGAAGATTATGATGTTGAAGTAGGAGAAGAAGAGGAACAAGTAGAGGAAGAAGAAGAATAAGTAGAAGAAGAAGAATAAGAAGGTGAAGAAGAGGTAGAAGAAGAAGAGGAAGAAGAAGAAGAAAAAGAAGAAGAGAAAGAAGAAGAAGAGGAAGAGAAAGAAGAAGATGTAGAAGAATAGGAAGAAGAAGAAGAAGAAGAAGCAGCAAAGGAAGACGATGAATTAGAAGCAGAAGGAGAAGAAGAAGCAGAACGAGAAGAAGGAGAATATGGAGGAAGAGAAGAAGAAGAAGAAGTGGTAGATGAAGTGGAAGAAGAAGAAGATGAAGAAGTAGTAGAAGAAGATTAGGAACAAGTGGAAGAAGAAGATGATGAAGAAGAAGAAGAAAAAGAAGAAGAAGATGAAGAAAATGAAGAAGAGGAAGAAGAAGAAGAAGAAGAAGAAGAAGAAGAAGAAGAAGAAATATAAGAAGAAGAAGAAGAAGAAGAAGAGGAGGAAAAAGAAAAAGGGAACAAGAAGAAGAGCAGGAGGAGGCCAAAGAAGAAGAAGAAGGGAAAGAAAAAGAAGAAGAAGAAGAAAAAGAAGTAAAAGAAGAAGAAGAAGAGGAAGAAGAAGAAGTAGAAGAAGATGATGTAGAGAATGGAGGAGTTTGAGTAGAAGAAGAAGAAGAAGTTGATGTAGAAGAAGAAGAAGAATCAAAATAAGTAAAAGAAGAAGAAGGAGTTGGAAGATAAGAAGAGGAAGAGGAAGAAGAAGAAGACGAAGAAGAAGTAGAAGTAGAAGAAGGAGAAGGAGTTGGAAGATATGAAGGAGAAGAAGAAGATGATGACGAAGAGGAAGTTGAAGAAGATGATGACAATGAAGGAAAAGAAGAGGAAGAAGATGCATAAGAAGAAGAAGAAGAAAAAGAAGAAAAAGGAGAAGAAGGACAAGAAGAACAAGAGGAAGAAGAAGAAGAAGAAGA
>JAIUJO010000414.1:314343-316843 GCA_023846275.1 Vanilla planifolia | reverse complement strand
GAGGGAGAAGAATGCAAAGAAGAAAAAGAAGAAGGATAAGATGAAGAAGAAGAAGAAGAGGTGCAAGAAGAAGAAGAAGAAGAAGAGGATAAAGAAGAAGAAGAAGAAGAAGGGGAAGAAGAAGTAGATTAAAAAGAAGAAGAAGATGATGATGAAGAAGAATTAGAAGAGGAAGAAGGTGAAGAAGAAGAAGAAAAAGTCAGAGAGGAAGAAGAAGAGGAAGTAGAAGTAGAAGATGAAGAAGAAGAAGAAGAAGAAGAAAAGTAGTTTTCGTAGTTGAAGTTGAACAAGAAGAACAAGAAGAAGAAGAAGAAGGAGAAAAGTAGTAGTAGTAATAGTACTAGGAGAAGAAGAAGAAGAAGAAGAAGGAGAAGAAGAAGAAAAAGAGGAAGAAGAAGAAGAAGAAGAATAAGAAGAAGAAGATAATGAAGAAGAAGAAGAAGAAGAAGATGAAGAGGAAGAAGAAGAAGAAGTAAAAGTAGTAGTACGAGAAGCTGAAGAAGAAAAAGAAGAACAAGAATAAGAAGAAGTAGAAGAAGAAGCAGAAGATGTAGAAGAAGAGGAAGAAGAAGTAGAAGAAGAAGAAGAAGAAGAAGGAGAATAAGAAGAAGAAGGAGATGGAAGGGAAGAAGAAAGAGTAGTTGAAGATGATGAAGAAATTGATGATGATGTTGAAGAAGAAGAGAAAGAAGAAGTAGTAGAAGAAGAAGAAGAAGTAGAAGAAGAGGAAGAGAAAGAAGAAGAAGAAGAAGAAGAAGAAGAAAAAGATGTTGAAGAAGGAGAAGAAGAGGTAGAAGACAAAGAAGACGAAGAAGATTAAGAAGAAGTAGAAGAAGTAGAAGAAGAAGAAGAAGTGAAATAAGAAGAAACGTTGTAGTACGAGAAGAAGAAGAAGTATAAGAAGAAGGAGAAGAAGTTGTAGAAGAAGGAGAAGAAGAAGAAGAAGAAGAGGAAGTGGTAGAAGAAGAAAAAGAACAAGAAGATGATGATGAAGAAGAAGAAGAGGATGAAGTAGATAAAGACGAAGAAGAAGAAGATGAAGAAGAGGAAGAAGAAGGAGAAGAAGAAGGAGAAGAAGTAGAAGAAGAAGAAGGAGAGGAAGAAGATGAAGAAGAGGAAAAAGAGTAAGAAGAAGAAGAAGAAGGAGAAAAGAAGCAAAAGAAGAGGAGGACAAAGAAGAGATAAAAGAAGAAGAAGAAGAAGATGAAGAGGAAGAAGTTGAAGAAGATGAGGAAAAAGAAGAACGAGTTGAAGAAAAAGAAGAAGGAGAAGAAGAAGAACAGAAAATGATGAAGAAGATGAAGATGAAGAATAGGAAGAAGAAGAAGAAGAAGTTGAGGAAGAAGAAGAAGAAGAAGAAGAAGAAGAAGCTGAGGGCAAAGAGGAAGAAGAAGAAGAAGAAGAAGAAGAAGAAGAAGAAGATCAAGAAGAAGAAGAACAAGAAGAAGAAGAAGAAGAAGAAGTAGAAGAAGAAGAAGAAGAAGAAGAAGAAGAAAAAGAAGAAGCAGAAGAAGAAGAGGAAGAAGAAGTAGAAAAAGAAAGTGAAGAAGATTAAGAAGAAGAAGATGATGAAGAAGGGGAAGATGAAAAATGAAAAGAAGAAGATGAAGATTAGAAAGAAGGAGAAGTAGAAGAAGAAGAAGAAGAAGAGAAAGAAGAAGAAGAAGAAGAAGGAGAAAACGTAGTAGTAATGGAAGAAGAAGAAATAAAAGAAGAAGAATAACCAGAAGAAGAAGAGGAAGAAGAAGAAGAAAAAGAAGAAGGGAAAGAAGAAGAAGAAGAGGAAGAAGAAGAAGAAAAAGAAGAAGGGAAACAAGAAGAAGAAGAAGAAGAAGATGATGACGATGATGAAGTAGAAGTAGCAGAAGAAGAAGAAGAAGAAGAAGAAGAAGGAGAAGAAGATGATGATTAAGAAGAAGTACAAGATTAGGAAGAAGAAGAAGAAGAAGTAGAAGAAGGAGAAGAAGAAGAACAAGAAGAAAAAGAAGAAGAAGAACAAGAAGAAGAGGAAGAAGAAGAAGTAGTAGAAGAAGAAGAACAAGAAGAAGAACTAGAAGAAGATGGAGATGGAAAAGAAGAAGAAGAAGAAGAAGAAGAAGAAGAAGAAGAAGAAGTAGTTGAAGAAGATGATGATGAAGAAGAAGAAGAAGAAGGAGAAGGAGAAGAGGAAGAGGAAGTAGTAGTAAAAAAGAAGAAGAAGAAGAAGAAGTAGAAGACGAAGAAGAAGATGAGAAAGAAGAAGAAGAGGAAGAAGAGGAAGAAGGAGAAGAAGAAGAAGTGGAAGAAGAAGAAAGATGAGGAAGAGGTAAAAGAAAAAAGAGAAGAAGAAGAAGAAGAAGAGGAAAAAGAAGAAGAAGAAGATGGACAAGAAGAAGAAGTAGAAGTCGAGGAAGAGGAAGAAGAAGAAATGGAAGATTAAGCAGATGTAGAGGAAACAAAAGAGGAAGAAAAAGAAGAAGAAGAAGAAAACCTTGTAGTTGTAAAAGAAGAACTGGAGGAA
>JAIUJO010000414.1:244343-304343 GCA_023846275.1 Vanilla planifolia | reverse complement strand
TAACAAGAAAATGGAAAAAATGGGCATTAACATAGAGACTAAAGAGTAAAAGAGGGGAAAATAGATAGCAAGAAATGAAAGAGTGAAGAGAAAATTGGAAGGGAGTCAAACTGAAGAATAAAATAATAATAACAATTTTTGAAGATAAAAAGAGTAAGAGAGATATGGGCATAGAAAAAGAGATGGATAAAATGTGAGACACTTAGAGAATTACTGTACTAAGATTTTAAGAGATGAATAAAGGAAGATAAGAAACAGAGGACAAGCAAATAGAGAAGAGGGAATAAAATACAAAAAGGAAGAAAGAGATAGAGCAAAATAGAGTACAAAATATAATGAAGTGATAAAGATGATAAATAGATAAGAGTGTAGAGAATGATAGAATGAAATAGATAAAACAAAGGAAAATAAAAAAGGAAATAAAGAAGAGTGTGTGTGATAGTGGTGAAAGTGATAATGAAAAAAGAGAGATACATAACGAGACAAAAGGACAGAGATAAAGAGATGGATTAGGGTAAAAAGAGAGATTGATAAAGAAAGAGACAGGCAAAAGTGCTTTTAAAATAGGCAAGGCAAGGGAAGGGGAGAGAAAGTAAGTAAAGAGATGTGGGAGAGATAATAGTTAAAGAATGAGAGAAGTAAGAGAAGAGAGAATAAAGGGACAAATAAGTGAGATAGTGTTTTAGAGAGATAAGAAAGGCAAAGAGGGAAGAAAAAGTTGGATAGTAAGAAATATATGGTTAGAATATGATAGATCTAAGGAAAGGGATAAGGAGAGAGAGATGAATGAAATAAAGAATTAGTGGTGATATGTAAGAGAAATATGGTGAATAAGAGGTTGCTTAAGAGGAAATTTGAATTAAGATTAAAAAAGTGATAAAAGAGCACACAAATAAGAGAGTATAGAAGTTAGAATCAAAAGATATTTAAAGAGTGATGAAGAAGTGAAAGAAAGAGGCGAACAAGAATGATGAGTGAGAGTAGTTGGTGCAAGATGATAGTCTATGATAGAGAATGTGATAAGGTCAGTTAAATATAGTTTGAGAGAGACAAAAAGTCAAGTGTTAAAGAGATAAAAAGTTAATATAAATTAAAGCATATATAGAAATAATTTAAAAAACATGTAGTTTTGGTTTCCAATATTACCTATGATTGCATACACTTATGTAGTCTCATGTACGAGAACTCAATAATATTGCACTGCTTAACATTGAGCATACATTTCTCCTAACTTATAAATATGTCGCAAGCCAATTACAATTGTGTGTAGTAAATTCAATGAAATCAATTAATGAGTGTGGGTAAAGCCATAAGGAATTCTTTGAATGGAATGGCAAGAGCATAGGAGTTCACATTATCATTTTTTAAGGATGGGGGTTTGATTAACAAGGTAGTCTTGTTGGACATGCAATGTGATTATCCAGGAAAGATTCTCATCATTTTATTTTTGTCCTTTAGAGTTGTTTGGGATGTCTAAGCTATTGTCATGTGTAGAAGGTGGGGAGAGGTGTGAGTGTGTGAAAAAGGCTCAGTTTGTCAATAAGAGATGCTTCTATATGTAGGTTCATCATTGGAATCGACAATAGGTGATGGGGGTGCTAGAGTAATAGGAGAGAGAAAGAGATAAAGTTAATGTATCAAGTTTTACCAATTCAGGATTAGCAAAACAAAGCCAAATTGGTCAAAGAAATGGTTTGTCATTAAGTATATATTGGGAAAAACTGATTCTAATCTAGATTACTCCCAATCTCTCAAACAACACTTGAAATGTGTAGTAGATAAAAAAATTAAGAATTAGGTTCGGACAAGTTTAAGTGAAGAGAAACAAAAACTTGAGATAGAGAAAGAAAGATGTACTAAAAATGAAACAAAAGTGTGAAAATATAAAAAATTAATTAAATAAAATGAAATAAATAAAATAATGCATAAAAATAGAAATGAAATAATGAAAAAAATAAAAAATGAATAAAAATAAACAAAAAACCATAATAATATAATATTTCCTTTTTTTGTACTTTGTTATCTCATAAGGTGTCAGTATTTCACAATGAGAGAAGAAAGAGATATAATGACAAAGAAGAAAAATAATAAAAAAAATAAGGAATCAAGAAATAGAGAGTACTAAATGAAAAGCATTTAGAGAGATCGATGTTAAGAGAGAAGAGATAGGTAAAATGTGAATCAAGATTGGAAGAGGGATAATAGGAATAACAGAGTGACAAAAAAGATAAGAGAGAAAGCACGACATTGATAAAGAGATTGAAGACAGAGGATGAGAGTGTCAAAGTGAAGGAAAGAGGAAGAGGGAAACATAGAGCCTATAAAAAGGGAAAAAGAAAAGTGTGAATAGAAGGGAGTATTAAGAGAGAGAAAATGATGATAAAGAGATATATATATAGTAAGAGAAGAGATAATGAGAAAAAAATAGAAGAGTATAAAGAGAGATAGGGATTAAGAGAAAGATAATAAGAGACAAGAGATGTATTCTTAAAAGGATAATTTCAAAGAGATGGTGAGAAGAGGGACAAAGTGAGAGTAAGAGAGAAAATAATGGATATATGGAATGTAGAGAAAGAGTAGAAAAGACAAAAGTGAAAAAGAGAATGTTAGGTGGAGGAGAGGGAAAGACAAAATGTAAAAACAAGGCTGAGAGACATGATCAATGCAAAAAGTTACAAAGAGTGTAAGAAATTGAAAGAAAAAGAGATATAATGAGAGGAAAAATGAAAGGGATAGAGAGAAAAAGAGAGATCAAGTAAAAAAGTTAAATGATTAACAAGGAGAAAGAAAGAAAGCTTACATTATAAAGCACATGAAGGAAAAGAGGGAAGTGTTAGAGGAGAAGAAAAAGAAAAAGCAATGATGAGAAAGACTATTGAGGATATTACACTTAATCTTTATAGTATCTTGGTGTGCTACTTTCTTGTGTAATTTATTTAATTTTTTCAATTTTTGTTCTTTAATTTTGTCAAATTATTATGTTACTCTAAATCTGATATAATGCTTCCTTTACATTGCTTTGATTTGATCACATTATATTGTTTCAATTTATCTCAATTTACCTTTATCATATATATTTATTTATTATTAAAATAATTTCTTTTTACTTTTGCTTATTTTTTTAGAAATTTGTAGTAATTCTAAACAATACTCGATCGAGAAGAAACAAACTTTAGGGGACTTATAATGATGAGCTCTATCTAAAGCATATTCATTTTTATATTTTTTTAATATTTTATTTCCTATGATTTTGGTATCTTTTATAAGATATTTTTATTCAAACTTTATTTGACAATTAATTATGTTTAATCGATCTCCTTAGTATCTTGGAATGCAACTTTATCATATAGTAAATTATCTTTAGTGTAACTGTTATATAATTAAATTTATTTATAATTTATTACTTTAATTTATCTTAATTTAAATTTAACATATATTTACTTAATATTAAAGTAATAATTTACTATTATTTATACTTGTTAAAGACATCAATTTACAATAATTTCAAAGGTGTTCTGATTAAGATGTAACAACCGTCATTGGACATGTTTCGATAAGCGCTATCCAAAGAAATATTTAATAAATATTTTTTAAAATTATTTTTTTTTCTAAAGTTTTGGAATGCCTTACTAAATATTTTAATTTATATATGATTTGATAATTGAGAAATTTACATTTGATCTCCTTAACATCTTGGATTCATATTTCTTTTATATATTTTCAATTTCTTTAAAAGTTTAATTTTGATTTAGTTATAATATTTTGTTACTCTAATTCTCCTATCATGTGAACTTTAGATATATTTCATTTTATTATATTATATTACTTCAATTTATCTCATTTTAGATTTAATGTATATTTACTTAATTTTAAGATAATAATTTATTATTATTTATGTTTACTTAATTTGGTACATATAAATTCAGAACGAGACTCTATTGAGATGAAACAAGTATCATTGGATTCATCTAGATAAGTTCTATATAATTATATAATCATTTATATATATTTTTTAAAATATTTTTATTTTCTATTATTTTTACACTTTTTACAAAAAAATTTGATTCGTAATGGAATTAAAAACCGAGGATGTTATCCTCAATCTGCTTAGTATCATGGGATGCAACTTTCCCACATAATTTATCTTATTTCTTTAAATTTTTTAGTTTGAATTTTTTATATTGTTATAACTTTAATTTAACACTCATGTGACATTTATAATCCTTTGATTTGGTTACATTATATTGTTAAATTTATCTTATTTTACCTTTAATATATATTGACAGAATATTTAAATAATAGTTTATTATTATTTATACTTGTTTAATTTTCTAACACATTAATTCAAAATGTGTTTCGATGAAGATGAAGAAAAGGTAGTTGGACTCATCTTGATTAGGTCAACCCAATTAAATATTTATTTTTTCATTTTAAAATATCTTACTTTTTATGATTTTGGCATGCTTTGCATGACATTTTATTTCTTAACTTTTTTGAAGATAAAGAATGTTACACTCGAATGTTTTAGTCTCTTGGATTATAACTGTCCAGCACAACTTATCTAATTTTCTTCAAATTTTTTTATTTTGTTTTCCTTATATTATTATGTAACTATAAATCACCTCTATGTTACCTTTACATTATTTTTATTTTGTTATATTACATTCCTTTAATTTATCTTATTTGAACTTAAATATATATTTACTTAATATGAAAATATTAATTCACTATTTTTTTACATTGGTAATTTGCAATAATTCAAAACTTTGTATGATCAAGATGAAATAAATGTCATTAGATTTTTCTAGACAAACTATATCCAAAAATGCAATTCTTCTTTATATTTTAAAATAGTTTATTTTATGGCATTTTTGCATGTTTTTTTTTGTGTCATTTCAATTTATGCCTAATTTTAGGATCCAAAAAGTTACACATGATCTTAGTATCTTATAATACAATGTTTTCTTTTAATTTATCTTATTTCTTTAAATTGTTACTTTAAATTTATTGTAGTACTATGTAACTAAAATTCTCATCTCACGTGAATCTCATATGTCTTTATTTTGTTATATCATAGTGTTTAATGTTCTCTTATTTATTATTTATTTATTATTTACTTAATATTTAAAAACTATTTTAGTTTTATTTGTTCTTTTTTATTATTCTAATTCCTCATAATTCCAAACAAGTTCTAATTAAGGGGAAATAAATATCAATTAGCTCAACTCAACGTGCTCTATCTAATTAAAAATTGATTTTTATTTTTTTAAATATGTTATTTTTTAAGACTTTAGTGATTGAGGATATTACCTTAGATGTCCATAGTATTTGTGAGTACAACTTTCTCATAAACTTTATCTCATTTATTAAAAGTTTTTGCTTTGATTTTATTATCGTACTATGTAAGTCTAATTTTTATCTCATGTGAATTTACATGCCTTTGATTTGGATGGATTATAATGCTTCAATTTATCTCACTTTAACTTTAATATATATTAACTTACTATTTTAATTATAATGTTTTACTATTTATGTATATTCACTTTGGAAATTTATACTAATTGCAAATGAGATCTTATCTAGATGAAACAAAATTTCTTAAACTGTGATCAATGAGCTTTATTAACTGGTACATTTTTATTATTGAATATTTGATTTTACTAATTATTTTTAATATTTCATAAGATATTTTGATTCATACTTGATTTGATGAACATAGATATTACACATGATCTCCTTAGTTTCTTTAATTACAACCTTTTGACTAAACTTATCTCATTTTCTCAAGTTTTTCCCTTTGATTATGTTTTAACACTATCTAACTTTAAATATCTCATTGTGTGACCTTTATATGTCTTTGATTTAGTTATATTATTTTTTTTAATTTAACTCATTTTAGATTTAATATACACATATATATATTTATTAATTAAAATAATAATTTGTTATTATTTATGTTTATATAATTAGATAATTTGTGGTAATTTAAAATAAGTTCTAACAAAGTCAAAACAAACTTCATTAGACTAATCTCAATAAGCTTTATCTAATTAAATATTTATTTTAAAATTTTTGAGTATTTCATTTTCTATGATTTTTTTATGCTTTATAAGGTATTTTGATTTGTACTTGATTAGAACATCAAGGATGTTACATTCAATATTTTTGGTTTCTTGGAATGAAACTTTCCTTTACAATCTATCTCATTTCTTCAAATCTTAAGCTTTCATTTATTTATATTGATATGCAAGTCTAAATCTCTTATTGTGTGACCTTTAAGTTAATTTGAATTTGTCACTTTAAATTATTTGAATTTATTTTTTTTGTCATTAAAATAATAATTTATTATTATTCATGCTTATTTATTTTTATAATACGTAGTACTTACAAATGAGTTTTAATTAAGAGGAAACAAATGTTATTAGAATTGCCTTGATAATTTTTATCCAATTAACTATGCTCTAAAATTTTTTAAATTTTTTATTTTGTATGATTTATGCATGCTTTACTAGACATTTTTAATCGTGCTTATTTTGATTATCAAGATTATTACACTAAATCTCATTAGTGTGTTGGAGTGTAACGCTCCTGTATAATTTATCTCATTTTTTGTTTTTTTCTTTGATTTGGTTATATTACTCTATATCTTTAATTCTCTTCAAATGTGACCTATTTATCCCATTGGTTTCGTACTATTGTGTTGTTTCAGCTTATCTTATTTTAGTTTTGATATATATTCACAAAATATTAAAATAGTAATTTATTATTATTTATGCTTATTTAATTTTGTACTTCACAATAATTTTAAATAAGCACTTACGCCAACCAAGTAAAGATGGCACTCAGAGGCTCTGGGTTAGCAGGCCAACTAAACCCAAGTCTACTCTTGCTCGATCTTTATGAAGGTGCAATCTTGAAAGCCAATTTGGACAATCATAGGAAGGATCAAGCTGACAAAACTCAAATCAAGTATGCAATGGGTGAGGCTAACACTACAATCATTTTTAAATTTGTATGTATATGAATAGCCTAGGTGATCAATTTTGAAGTACATAATTGGGGAGCCATCTTTAATTATAGCTCAAATTAAAGGTGAACAACAGCTTATATAAAGAGAAAACTACTTTGATGTTTCTAAACTTGGGACTAAACTTTTTCCCAATTCTTTTCCCTCAAACCATTGCATTAATTCTTATAATTCAATCATTAATCAAACTGTTAAGGTTTATCTTAATTGTATACTTTGGTTGTAGGTTTTCATTTGATGACTATAGTCTCATTTGAATTTATTCAATGAAAAAATTTCTTTACACCTTATTCTTGAATCTTATGGTTGATTTCATTCTCCAAATTACTATTAACCAATCGAATGGTTAATTCCATGGCCATTATTTGAGCTATTACATAGCCATTTTAAAAGAAATATTTTAAGTTGTTTGGAAGAGACTTTTAATCTTTTTGCCATCATCTATTCAAATAACTATCTTTTTACTTTTTAATGACTATGATCAATATTTTTTTTACAAACCCAACCATTATTATGAAATGTTTAATGAAAGTGAATAATAATTGAATTTTCAAAGAAGTGTTGTGTGATATTTTACTAGTGTATAAAAGTCTTATAACAACACTCTATGATTAGTACAACTCCAAATTAAAAAGTCTTCTTACTAAGCCTAACACTTCTAAACATTCATTTTCAAACTTCTCTGAATGATTTTGAGCTCATTATAACATGATATATTTATGAACATCTAGAGATAGTTGCACATTTTTATTAAAAATATTCTTCCTTATTATACATTCTTTTTCTTTTGAGTTGGGTAGCCCAACATTAGTGAAAGCTCGAGCTCAATTTTATTTCATAAAAATTTAAATTTGGATTGAGCTCACAAATGCCTAGATTTTAGTTGAATAGATAAAAACTTATTAATTGGTAATGAATCGTAGGAAAAAATATCAAGTAGAAAAGACTTGAGTTGTAAAAAAATGTCAAGTTGGCTTGCTGAGAATGGAATGGAAAAACTTGACTCAAGTTGGAGGTGAGCCTCAAAAAAATCTGAACTTGAACTCTTTTAAAAATGGAGTCTTTCCCAAAGTTAGTGTGCCATTTTAATTTTAATTTCACTTTTCTTAATCATAAAAATTTAAAATTAATAAAGGCATTCTAATAACATAAAAGTTTTTTTATAAAACGTTTTTCATAATTAATGACTATCAAAAAATTATTAGAAAAATTTTAAAATACAAAATCCATCCCTTCTTATGGGATTCAAACATAATTATTTTACATCACACTATGATACTCAGTTCTTCAAATTTTTTTCCTTGATTAGGTTGCATTACTATGTAACTATAAAACTCTCTTCAATTAATCATTACAACAAATTGATTAAGATATGTTAAATTGCTTCAATTTATCTTATTTCATCTTTAATAAATATTTATTTAATATTAAAACAGTAATTTATAATTATTTATGCATTTTTAGCTTGATAATCCATAGTAATTGCAAATAAGGTATAATTAAGACAAAACAAATGTCATTGGAAATGTCTTGATCAACTTTATCTAACTAAATATCATTTTTATACTTTTAAATATTTTATTTTCTATGGGTTTGGTATGCCCTGATTTGATGATTGAGGATATCAGACTCACTATCATTAATATCTTGGAAAGTTGCTTTCCCATTAAATTTATGAGTTTTTTTCAATTTTTTTGCATTGCTTTGGTTATATTATTATGAAACTATAATTATTCACTTGCATGACCTTTACATTATTTAGATTTTATTATATTAATGTATTTCAATTTATCTTATTTTGACCTTAATATATACATCTATTTAATATAATAATAATAAGTTTCTATTATTTATATTTTTTAATTTTTGTAATTCATAATAATGTAAATGAAATTTGATCAAGTCAAAATAATATTAATTTTAATAATGATAAAAATATTTATTTTTAAGGCTTTTGGCTTATTATTTTGAAATATTTTGAATCATTCCTTATTTTAAGATCGAGGATACGACACTCAATCTCTTTAGTATCTTGGAATGCAACTTTCTCATATAATTTATCTCATTCTTTTAAATATTTTTCTTTAATTTGGTCATATTCCCATATAACTCTAAAATTCTAATCATTTAATCTTCATATTACATTGATTTAGTTATGTTACATTTTTTAAATTTATATAATTTCTATTTTAATATATATATATAATTAATATTGAAATAATAATTTTTTATTTTTTATTTATTTTTTGATTTGTTATAATTTGAAATGAGGCCAAATAAAGATAAACCAAACATGGTTGGGTTCATCTACTTGAGCTCTAACAAATAATAAAGTTCATTTTTATATTTTTAAATATTTTATTTTCTCGTATTTTGGTAGTTTCTTCAGTGATTTTTTTCATGTGTGATTAGACTATTGAGCATGTTATGCTTAATGTCATTAGTATATTAGAATAAAACTTTTAAAGACACTGTTTTAATTTTTTATATTACATTTCTTTAAGCTATTTCATATCAACATTATTATATAATTACAAAATATTAAATTAATAATTATTTTATTATTTACTATTATTTATTTTTGTAATTTATAGCAACTATGAAGATTGTCTAATTAAAATGAAAGAACATGTCATAGGACTAGTTTTGATGTACTCTGAAACTAAATTTTAATCTTTATATTTTTAAATGTTCCATTTTCTAGGATTTTGGCCATCTTTATAGGACATTTTAAATTATATTTGATTTGATAATCAAGGATGCTGAACTCGATCTCCTTAATACCTTAAAAGGTAGTTTTACTACAAAGTATATCTCATTTATTCAAATGTTTTGCTTTTATTTGTTTATAATACTAGATAACTCCAATCTCCTTTTTGTGACCTTTACATTTCTTTGATTTTGTTATAGTTCATTTCATTATTTATCTTATTGCAACTTTAATATATAATTACAATATATATAAAAATATAATAATAATTTTGAACATGATCTCATTGAGATAAAAGCAACTGGATTGGACTTATCTCGATGTACTCTATCTAATAAAATATTTAGTTTTGTATTTTTAAATGTTATTTTCTAGGATTTTCACCTAGTTAATGAGTTAAATTTATTTTTATGTGATTTAATGATCATTGATGTTACACTTGATCTCCTTAGTATCTTGGAATACAATTTTTTTCTATAAAGTTCCTCTTATGTGACATATATATTTTTATACGCTTTTTATATTATTTTGTTTCAATTTATATCATTTTAAGTTTACAAAATAATTAATTTTTATTTTTCTTCCTTTACTTTTTTAATTTGTAGTAATTCCAAATGATATCTGAAAGAGTTGAAATCATTGAACTTGACTCAACTAGCCCTATTGAGTTAAATTGTTTTTTATATTTTGAATAAAAATTTAGGGTTTTGGCATGCTTTAAGAGATATTTTGATTCATACATAATGTGATAATCATGGATGTTACATTTGATCTTTTATTATCTTAGAATATAGCATTCTTAAATAATTTACTTAATTTCTTGAAATGTTTTACTTGTTTTTAGGTTATATTACTATGTAACTCAAAATCTTCTCTTGTATAACCTTTATTCAATTTAAATTTACGACACTGCTTGATTCAATTTATTTTTTATTTTTTATTTTATATATATATTAACATGATATTGAAATAATAATTTATAATTATTTATGTTTATTTAATTTTATAATTTCTAGTAATACTATACGATGTCCAATTAAGATGAAACAAATCTCATTTGACCCATCTTTTCGAGCCCTACCTTATCAAATATTCATTTTAATTTTTCAATTATTCTTTTTTTAGGGGCTTTCAAATATTGTATGAGATATTTTGATTCTTATATTATTTAGTAATTTAGTATATTTCATTCAATCTCCATAGTATCTTAAAATACAAGATTATCCTAAAATTTATCTAATTTTATTTCTAAATTTGTTACTTTGATTTGAATTTATCACTATGCAAGTCATAATGTTCTCTTGTTTGTTCTTTACATCACTGTCATTTCGTTATGGCACATACCTTAAATTTATTTCTTCTTAGCCTTATTACATATTTTGTTAATAATTTAATATTATTTATGCTTATTTACTTTTGTTGTTTATATTAATTTTAAATGAAGTTTACTTGTGAGAACACAAATGTCATTAAGTTAGTCTTGATGGGATCTATCCAACTAACTATGGAATTTTTTTTTCTTTAAATATTTTTTCTTAGAATTTTACGATGTTTTATAAGACATTTTGATTCATTCTTGAGATGAGTCTAACAATATTTGTTTGATTTCTATAATAGCTCATTTTGGAGTAAATATATATTAAAGCTAAAATTGGATACAATAAAGTAGTATAATGTAACCAAATCAAAGTGATATAAAAGTCACATGAGAGATCTTTTAGAGTTATGTAGTAATATAATCAATTGAACTAAAATATTTGAATAAATAATATTAATTTTATAAGAATTTTTATTGAAAGAGACTAAGGAGTGTGACTTTGCTAATTATCAAATTTAGAATAAATCAAAATATCTCAAAAAACATTTAAACTTCAACAAAATATAATTTCTTTAAAAAGTATTAGAATCAATTGTCAGAGCTCATTAAGATAACTTTGAAGATATTTGTTTCTTTTTAATAGGATTTTGTTTAATAGTTTTTCCAACTACTACAGTTCTTAATCATAAATAATAAAAAATTATTATTCAAATATTATATAAATATATATTAATGTTTTTTTGAGATAAATTAAAGAAATATAATATAACTAAACTAACGTGATTTAAAGTTCACTTGAGAGGAGATCTAGAGTTATGAACTAATACAAATGAAAAATTTTAATAAATAAGATACGTTGCAAGGAAAAGTTGTATTCTAAGATACTAAGAAGATCTACTATATAATCTTAGATCATCAAAACTTGCATAAAAAACTTACATTCCAAGAACTAAGGTAATCAAACAAAACTTTCTCAATCGTAAAACTATATACAAAAAAAGTATCCTATAAAAAGTTTAATAACAATTAAAAGTATAATATTTAAAAATATCAAAATAAATATTTAGATTGATGGATCATGTTAAGACAAATCCAATGACCTTTGTTTTGTCATAATTGAACCTAGCTTTGAATTAATATAAACTATTAACATAAAAAATATTATTTTAATGTTTAATAAATCGTTACTAATGTTGAGAATAAGATAAATTGGTGTAATAGTGTTAAATATTCAAAGGAAACTTAAAGATCATAAGACAAGAGTTCAAAGTTAAATAGTAATGTAACAAATCAAAGTGAAATATTTGAGCAAATATAAAAAATGTATAAGACAATAGCATTTAAAGAGACTAGGTAGATAAAGCATAACATTATTGATTATCAAATTAGCCACGAATAGAAAAATTTAATAAAATATGTTAAAACTTTAGAAAAAAATTATATATATATATATATATGGATAAATTTTATTGATACAAATCGAATGACGTTTGTTTTATCATGATGAAACCTTTCTTGATTTTATTGTAATTCAAAAAGAACTTATGCAAAAATAGTAACATAATATTATTTTAATATTAACCAAAAGCATAGTAAAGTTGAAATAAGATAATTTGGAGCAATGTAGTATAACAAAATAAAAATAATATAAAAGTCACATAAGAAGAGAATTTGAGTATCATAGTAGTACAACCAAATCAAAGGAAAAAGTTTAGAAAAATGAGGAAATGTTTTTAAGAAAGATAAACTCAAAGATATTGATAAGATTGAGCATCACATTCTTGATTATCAAATTAGGTGCGAATCAAAATATATCATAAAATGAGTCAAAGCTTCAAAAAAAATATTTGAATATATAAAAAAATATTAAATTAAATAGAGCTTATGGAGATGAGTCCAACAATATTTTTTTTTGTGATGGCAAGACCACATTAAGGACTACTTCAAACTAAAATACAAAATCAGCTTAAATTATAGCAAATTAGTATTTAGATATTAGGGAAGTTTTAAATAAAGTAGAAATAAGATAAATTGAGGCAATGCAATTTCTATATAATAGTAGATTAGGATTTACATAATAATATAACCTTATTAGAGTGAGAAAATACGGAACTAAGACAAATTATAAAAGAAAATTGCATTATATAATACTAAAGCATCCAGACTAACATCCCTAATCATCAAATCTAGTATGAATCTAAATGTCTTGTAGAGTATATCAATTGTAAGCTAATAAAGTATTTTGAATTTCAAAAATGAATATTTAAATTTTTAGACCCAATCTAAATAAGTCTAGTGATATTGGTTTCATCTTGAGTAGATTTTGTTTGAAATTACTACTAATTATCAAAACAAATAAGCATAAATAATAATAACTTTTTTATGTTAAATAAATATATACTGAAGCTTAAATGAGGTAAATTAAAGAAACGTAAAAGATAATATCAAAGTACTTATATATGTAAAATAAGGTAAGATTTATCATTATTTAGTATTATAAAAATTAAATGTAAAACTTTGAAGTAATGATATTAATTGAAAGGGAAAGTGGCATTTGAAGATGCTAAAGAGATTGACATCCTCATTCATCAAACAAGATATGAATTAAAATGACAAATAAAGTAAGCCAAAAACATAAAAAATTTCAATAATATGAAAATAAGCATTTAATTACATAGAGCTTTTTTAAATGAGTACAACGATTTTTATTTCTACATTGGATTGAGTTTAGATTTACTACTAATTATTGAATTAAATAAGCATAAAAAATTATTATTATTATTTTAACATTAAGTAAAAAGATATAAATACTTAAATGAGATAAATTGAAAAAAATAATAATTTAACAAAAAAGCAATGCATAAGCCACACAAGAAGCGATTTAGAGTATAATAGTAAAATAATAAAATCAAAACAAAAGATTTCAAGAAATGAGGTTAATTGTATAGAAATATTAGATTTTGAGATGTTAAGGTGATCGAGTATAATATAATCAATCATCAAATCTGATAACAATAGAAATGAATCATAAAATTTGTTAAAAGCAAGAAAATAAGTAATTGAAAAAAAAAATTAAAAATTTAAAAAAGGACTGTGAATAATATCGAACTTATGGAGAGATGTTTAATGTTATTTATTTCATCTCGAACAATCCTCATTTAGAATTACTATGATTACTAAAGAAAATAAGTAGAAATATTAACAACTTTATATTTTAAAATTTACTTAATATATAATAAATATTAAATGAGATAAATAGAAGTAATGTATTAATGCCAAATCGAAGCAACATTGTGGTCATGTGAGAGAAGAATTAGAATTTCTAAGTATTATAAACAAATAAAAGCATAAAAGTTTAAAAAATGATTTAATTCATATAAGAAAGTAGTATTCTAAGATAGTAAGGTGATTGATCGTAACATCCTTAACCACCTTAGAAGGTATGAATCAAAATGTCTTACAAGGTAAGCCAAAATCATATGATATAGAACATCAAAATTATAGCAATAAATATTTCGTTGAATAGAGCTCATCGAGATGAGTCCAACGATAATTAGTTCATCTCTATATGATGTCATTTGGAATTACTATAAATAACAAAACTAAATAAGCATTAATAATAACAAATTATTATTTAATATTAAGAAAATATTTATTCAAGCTAAAAAGGGATAAGTTAAAATAATGTATGACAAAAAAATTGAAGCAATGAAAAATTCTTAAGAGAAAAGTGTTAGATGTTATTAGCAACATGACCAACTCAACATTTTTTAAAAAATTAAGTAAATTTTCTGGGAAAGTAGTATTCCATAATATTAAAGAAATCGAATGTCATATCCTCGTTTATAAAATTAGTTATGAATCAAAATAGCCTGTAAAATGTGCAAAAATAATATAGCATTAAATTCTTTAAAACATAAAAATAAATATTTAGTCTACCAATACTCCTGTAGAACGAGACTAGTGACATTTTATTATCTCGATTAGAATTTGAATTGAATTACTACTAACAAGCAATTTAAATAAGTATAAATATTACTAATTAATTATTTCAATATTAACTAAATATATATTAACGTTAAAATGTGATCAATTTAATAAATATAAGACCACTAAATGATGGTGATTACTAATCACATGACGAGGGATTTAGAGTTATAAGGAAATATATCTAAATTGTACTAAAATTTACATTCTAGGATACCAAAGAGATTTATTATAAAATCCTAAATCATCAAATTTTGTATGAATTGAGAAAGCTCATTTGGAATATTATGAATTGATGAATCCAATTACTTTTTTTCATTTTGATTAAACCTCGTTCGGAATATTATGAATTAGAAAAATTAAGAAAGCATAAATAACAATAAATTATTATTTTTAAATTAAATAAAAATATATTAAAGCTTAAAATAGATAAATTAAAAAATCATAATATTAACCATGTGAAAGTAATGTAAATGTCAAGAAAAAGTAAATTTTTAGTTACATAGAAATATAACTTAATGAAAGCCAAAACTTTGAAAAAAGTGGATAAAGACTATTGAAAAGTTGCTTTCTAAGATACTAAGGAGATGAAGTATAATATTCTTGAACATCAAAATAAGTACATATTAAATATCTCATGAAACATGTGAAAATCCTGAAAAGATATTGAAAAATATCAAAATGACAATTTAATTTCTTGGAGTTCTTTAACAAAAGTTCAACAGTAATTGTTTTATCTTTTTTGTAGTACATTCAAAATTACATCTTTTTAAAAATAATTAAGTTTAAATATAAATAAACTACTATTTTAGAATTAACTAAATAAATATTAAATCTAAAAATGATATAAACTAAAGTAATGCAATATATTAATTTAAAAATGATGTAAAAGTGCATGAGTAGAGAACTAGAGCTTCACATTGATATAAACCAAAAAAGGAAAAAGTTTGGAGTTGTGAGTCAATTTACACAAAAAAAGATAAATTCCAAGGTACTAAAGATTTCATATGTGACATCCTTGATTATTAAATGAGTTATGAATTAAATATCTCATAAAGTATGTAAAAATTTTAAAAAATATAATATGTAAAAATATAGAATCAATACCATTTTGTTGAGCTCAATGAGATGAAACCAACAATATTTTTGTTCTTAATCAGACCTTACTTTGAATTACTATAAATTTTGAAGCAAAATAAGCACAAACAAAATTAAAAATGTTTTTATGGGCTTTAACAGCTTATTTTTGTTTTTATATTTTTAAATGTTTTATTTTAGAATATTTTTGCATATTTTGTGACTCATTTTGAATAAAAATTTATTTGGTATTTAAGAATTTCATCATCAATCTATTTAGTGCATTAAAATACAATTTTCCTAAACAATTTAACATTTTTTAATGTTTTACATTGATTTACTATATTATTATGTAAATAAATTATTCCATCATGTGAACTCTTCATTGCTATGATTGTTTTGTATAACATTGCTTTGATTTTTCTTATTTCATCAAACTTTTGTTGAAATAAATGTTTTTGGTCTTATCTCGATGTGGTTTATGTTGCTAAGTATTATTTTTATATTTTTAAATATTTATTATTAATTTATGAAACATTTTGATTCATACATTATTTGATGATCAAGGGTTTTTAAACTCAATATCATTAACATCTTTGAATGCAACTTTTTCGTATAATTTATGTCAAATTTTCAAATATTTTTAAGTTGTATTACTATATAACTCTAAGTCTCAACTCTTATGACCATTGCATCACTTCGAATTAATTGTTATATATTACTTTAATTGATCTCATTTTAGTGTTAATAAATATCTACTTTTTATTAAAATGAAAATTAATTATTATTTATTATAAATATTTTTTTAATATTTTAAATTTTATTCTAAATATCAAGAAGAGCCTTATCCAATTAAATATTTTTTATATTTCAAAATATTTTATTTTTTGAGTTTTGGCATTTTTTAAGGGACATATAAATTAGTATAAAACTTGATGATTGAGGATGCTACACTTGTCGATATAATTTTTCTTTATTCTTTTTCTCTTACTAATCTAATCAAGATTCAGATTCTCATTGTATTTATATTTCTGATTTATTTTGATTGAATTTTTTTTGTTTTTTAGATAGTCCATTCCTTTTGACATTGACTTCACAAAAAAATTAAACTTAAATTGTGAAAAAAGTGAAAATTAAAAGTGAAAAGCTTGTTAAATTAGTAAAGGATTAAATTCCAAAGGAATCAAACTTTAGTCCTTTTTTTCATTTTCCATAGAAAAAACAAAAAATCGATTAATCCAAGTCATCTGATCTATCTGACTTATCTAGTTTCAGTTGATCCGAATCATCTGATTTTGATTGATCCAACTTTGAGATTATCTATTAATGGTTAATCCAAGGATTCATACCCTACGAATTTAAAAAGTAGTCCACTTGGTAAATGGGTCAATTATTCGAGGCATTCCATCATGTCATGGGTCCTTTGCTTTCATTACATCAATGTGGATTACCTCTAGAAATAGCAATAAAGCTCTTCCAAATATTTGTAATTTGTTAGCATACTACTTCAAATGGTGAATTCAGAGAAGGATATTATATCTTGGATTCGAAGAGGTCTCCTCTTATTTCTCGAATAGAAAGATCCATGAATCAGGATATTGATGTATATAGATACAAATGGTCCAATGGGACCAAGAATTTCCAAGAACATTTGGAGCATTTCATTTCTAAACAGAAGAATCCTTTTTAAGTAGTGCAAGTAGATCGATTACTTATTAATAAATATTCGATTTCACTAGGGTTGCACTTGTTGCGAGAGTAGATATGGACAAACCGGAAGAGAGAATGTCGGCTTGACTAACGCAAACAATGGTGAGAATCAAAAGCCCCAAAAACCTAACAGTTCCTCCACAAGGTTCATCTATGGAATGATTGGTCTCAACTCAGGAGGAAGAACTAGTAATAGACACAAAACCATCCGTTCTGGGTCTACATTTGTTCGAATAAAATGTTTAGCTAATTCTATGTGCCTAACAAAAAAACTCTTTCTTCTTCTAATTTTTTGATCTTCCCATTCATATTCATTTCCAGTGAGTTCTTTGTAATGTTCTTTTGCTGATATTATTACCAGCATTCGATACTGGGTCATTCATAGCATTACTATGCCTTCCTTATTCATTGTGGGTTGGTTATTTCTTAGCACAAGTTTAGCTTACGGTGTCTTTGAAAGTCCTCGACCAAATGAGTATTTCATAGAAAGCAGACAAGAGATTCCCTTAATAACTGGCCATTACACAATGATCCCAAAAAAGCATCGTTACCCCCCAAAATTAACCTCTCTGGTCGAAGAACGCATTAGATATTTACCTAACCTAATGGGTCCTTGGGGGTATCCCATATTATCCCCAAGGCATTGGTCTCTCACTAGAGGATTCAGGAAATCATATGGATTTCTACTTTATTCAAACCTCCTGTAAAAGCCGATTGATCGAACTTATCAGATCTATCAAAATCGTCCAATTCCAATTGATCGGAGGAATTCTTGAGGGAAAAATAAAAAATGAGAAAGAAGAAAAATATCTGATTCCAAAAATATGAAAATATCTAATTTCAAAAATATTAAAAATATCACACTCATAGAAAGATCCTACCACGAAATAGAAATTGATCCACGAATTCAAGAGATAGTGAGAATTCTTGATCTCTCTCAATTCGTAGACCTAGAATCTGAATTGATGTCTTCTCCTTTTCATTATGGGGTTCACAATGGTGGAGGAATAAGATCAGAAAAATGAGGCCACATAGTGAAAATGGGAGATGGTGTTCTGCTTAAATAGTAGACCGGTGATAACACGAAGTATTTCCCATACAATGGGTTCCTTTTAACCATATTTTGCTTTTAGCAATCCCTAGATTTGTTGAAGCAGTTCAACATGTTCTTAAACTTAAAACAGATTGTGGTATTATCTAAAGTAATGTCGTGAGTCCTCTTTTCTCTGATTCTTCTGAGAAAGAACCTTATACAGTAGTTTCCCTAGAGGGGTAAATGAACAGCATAAAGAAAAAAGTGAAAAAACTATAGAAACAACCATTAACTAAAACCTCAAAAGAACTAGGTTTCGAACAGCCTAGAATGGAAGTGGAAATTCCTTTTGGATCTCGCCAAAAAAACCTTCTTTTTATAATTTATCATATAGTTTATCATATTTCTTTAGAGTTTTTGTTTTTTTATAGATATTATTATATAAGTCTAAATCTTCTCTTATATGACCTTTGTGTTGCTTTAATTTAGTATTATTATATTGTCATAATTTATATCATTTTAGTACTAAAGAAATATTTTATTATTTTTTATGCTTATTTAATTTGATAATTTTTAAAAATTCCAAATAAATTCCCATCTAGATGAAACAAATATCACTTACTCATCTTCATGAACATTATTTAAATATTTCTTTATTTTAATATTTTTAAAAATTTTATTTTTTCGATTTGGCTTTCTTTATGAGGTATTTTAATTTGTCATTGATTTGGAATTTCAAGATGTTAGACTCAATGTCCAAAGTATCATGAATGAAACTTTCAAATATAATTTCTCTTTATTTTAAATTTTTCCCGTTGATCTGGTGAGGTTATAATGTATCTAAAAATCTACTCTTATGTAACCAATACAATACTTTGATTTTGTTAAATTATAATATTTCAATTAATCTTATTTTAGTTTTAATATATATTTACTTAATATTAAAATAATAACTTTTTATTTTTACTTATTTACTTTGATAATTAATTATAATTCCAAATGAGGACTGCTCGAGATGAAAAAACATTGTTTGACTTATCTTAACGTGCTCTATCCAATTAAAAAAAATAAATTTTATAGTTTTAAATTTTTTTACTCTCTAACTTCTTTTCCTATTTTAAGAGATATTTTGATTTATACTTGATGTGACAATCAATGATGTTATCATTGTTCACTTTAATGTCTTAAAATGCAATTTTTTTGCAAATTATCTTATTTATACAAATGTAATGCCTTTATTTTGTTGTATAAATTGAAACTCTAATTCTCCTCATTTGTGACGTTTACATCGCTATAATTTGTTTAAACATTTTTAATATTAAAATAATAATTTATAACTATAATTGCATATTTACATGAAAAAAATTAACAATAATTTGAAACAATATTTAAGATAAAACAAATGCCATTATAGTCATTATAACAAGCTCTATGCATTATATATTCATTTTTAAAATTTTAAATAGTTTATTTTGAAGGGTTTTTGGATGTTTTTTAGATATTCATTTTAAAAATTTTACATACTCTGTCCATTATACCATTGATCTCCTTAATATGTTGTAATTTAATATTCCTTTATAATTAATCTCATTTCTTCAACTTTGTACTTTGATTTTGTTATATTATAATGCAACTCTAAATCTACTCCTATATGACCTTATCATCACTTTAATTTGGGATATTATATTTCTTCAATTTATATTATTTCATCTTTCTTATATAATTAAGTAGTATTAAAAAATTATGTTTTATGATTTATGCTTATTTACACAGATAACTAAAACAAATTTCAAATGTAGTGTGATTGTGAAGAACAAATGTCATTATACTCATCGTGATGACACCTACCCATTTAAATATCGATTTTTCACACTTTAAAATATTTTTAATTTTATGATTTTGGTATGCTTTAGGTGAAATTTTGATTCATTTCTAATTTGATAATCAAAGGCTTTACAATCGATCACCTTGGCATATTGGAAAGTAACTTTCTTGTATTATTTATGTTATTGCTTCAAACGTTTCCTTTGATTTTTGTATATTAATATGTAACACTAATATATTCTCATGTGACTTTTACATCCCCTTTATTTAGATATATTATAATACTTTAATTTAACACATTTCAACCATATTACATACTTAATTTTTAAAAAAATAAATATTTATTATTTATTCTCATTTTTTATTTGGTAATTTCCAAAAATTCAAAATTACATTAATTGAGATGAAACAAACATTGTTGAACTAATGTTAATAAACTCTATCCAATTAAATTATTTTTAAATATTTTTTAAAAATTTTTATATGGTTTTGGCATGCTTCTCTGGACATTTCAATGATCTAGGATGTCAAAATTAATCTCCTTGATATCATGGAATATCACTTTTTGATATAGTCTTATTTATTTTGTTACACTATCATGAAATTCTTATGGACCTTTTTTGTGACTATGTACATCACTTTGATTTTGTTATTATATTGCTTCAATTAATAATTTTTGCTCTTCACATATATTTACTTAATAGTAAATAAATAATTTATTATTTTTTATACATTTTTATTTTGACAATTTTTTGTGACCCCAAATAAGGTCCATTAATGAATAAACAAACATCATTAGATTTATTTAGATGAGCTCTATCCAAATAAATATTTATTTTTACATTTTAAAATATTTTATTTTTGTTAATTTTAGAATGCTTTAGGTAGTATTTAATTTATACTGATTTTATAATCAAGGTTGTTACACTTGCCACCTTTAGTATCTTACAATGCTATTTTCTCATATTATTTACACCATTTACTTAAAATTCTTCATTTTGATCTAGTTATATTACTACGTAGCTCTAAATCTCTACTCTTATGTCTTTTACATTGTTTTTATTTGGTTGTATTCGATCACTTTAATTTACATTATTTTATATTTAATATACATTTACTTATTATTAAAATAATAATTTATTATTACTATAGTTATTTAATTTGAAAATTTGTAGTAATTTTAAATAAGGTTTGATTGAGAAAAAACAAATGTTTTGGATTATTCTTAGTAAGATCTATATAATTAAACATCCAATTTTTTATTTTAAAATATTTTATTTCTTAGGGTTTTAATATGTTTTATGAGATACTAGATTTTATAATTGATTTGTTGATTATGGATCTTATACAAAAATTTATTAAAATAAAATAACATAAATTGAATAAATATAATATAAGTAAATCAATTGATTTAAAAGTTAAACGAGACTAGATTTAGAGTTACATAGTAATATAACCAAATCGAAGTAAAAAATTTAAACAAATAAGAAAGATTGAATGAGAAAGATGTATTGAATGAACAAATGAGATCAAAAGTAATATCTTTGATCATCAAATTAGATTCAAATTGATATGCACAAAAAGAAATGCCAAAAGCCTAAAAACTAAAATATTTACAATATGACTCCAATGAATTATGTATTGTCTTCATGTTACCTCATTCAAAATGACTACAAATTTCATAATCATTATAATATAACCAAATAAAAGTGAAACACTTGAAGAAATAAGAGACAATGTATGAAAAACTTGCATTTCAAGGAACTCAATAGATCATATGTTACAGCCCCGGTCACCAAATCAATTATTAATTGAAATATCTTGTAAAACAAAGAAAAACCAAAAGAATAAAATTGAATTTTTAGTTTGATATAATATAAAAAAACGAGTTTAATGATGTTTATTTCATCTCCATTTGACTACATTTGAAATTAGTACTTATTACAAACTTAAATAATGTTAAAAAGAATATTTATTCATTGGACTCAACGACTAAAGTCAATTGACATTTGTTTCGTCTTGATCAAACCTCATAAAAAATACTAGGAATTATTAAAGCTACTACACAAAAATCAAAGTGATGTAGTAGCCTTATAATGACATTTAGAATTACCTATTACTATAACAAACTCAAAACAAAAAATGTAAAAAAAATAAGATAAATTGTATAGAAAAGTTGCATTACAAAATACTAAGAAAATTGAATATAACTACTTCGATCATTAAAATTAAATATGAATTAAAATATCTCATAAAATATGCCAAGACTTAAGAAAATCAATTTCTTAAAAACATAAAATCGAATATTAATTGGATAGTACAAATCGAAATTAGTCAAATAATGTTTATTTCATATTTATATGAACATTTAGAACTACTCTATTTTATCAAAATAAGCACAAATAAAAATAAATTATTAATATAATATTTACTACATTTATGTTATGATTAAAATATGATTAGCTTAACCAATGTAATATATTCAAATCAAAGTAATGAAATGGTTACACAAGAGGAGATTTGGAGTAAAACACTATATAAGCAAATAAATATGAAAAATTTAATGAAATAATATTAATGTCAATTTTGTATCCAAAAATACTAAGAAGATTCAGTGCTACATCCTCAATCATCAAATCGAGTGAGAATAAAATATATTTGTTCAACATTCCATAACCCAAGATAATAAAATATTTGAAAATATAGAAATAAATATTTAATTTTGTAGCTCTAGTTTAGATGAGTCACATAAGATTTTTTTGTCTCACTTAGGTCTTGTTTTGAATTACTATGAATTACAAAAAATAAATTTTTATAAATATTAAAGCTAGACTAAGGTAAATTAAAGAAATATAACATAACTAAATCAGCTAAAAGTAAAAGTGACATGAGAAAAGATTGAAAGTTACATAGTAATTTAACAACATCAAGGAAATAAATATAAATAAAAAATTGTACCAAAAAGTTTGCATTGTATGATGCTTAAGACATCAAATGCAACTTTTTTAATAGCAAAATATAGTATGAATCAAAAGATCTAATAATAAATACTAAAGTAATTAAAAATAAAATATTTAAATATATAAAAATAATTTAAAATGATAAAGCTAGTTATGAGTCTAATGAGATGTGCATCATATATTTCGAATCATGTTTAGAATTGTAAGGATTTACCAAAATGCAAAAACGTATATGACAATAAATTATTTTTTTAAACATGAAATAAATATATAATAAAGTTGAATTGATATAAATTGAAGTAACTTAATATAACTAATTCAAAATGATGTAAGTTGATATGCTAGTAGTATTACAATTTCAAAGTAATATAACCAAATCGAAGTAAAACATTTCATGGAATGAGATAAATTTTTCGAGAAAATTACATTCCAATATCCTAAGTAGAATAAGTGGAAAATTCTTGACCATCAAAATGTATATAAAGCATGCAAAAGACAAAAAATAACTATTAAAAAATAAAAAAATAAATATTTATTTTGATTGAACTAGTTGAGACATGCCCAATGACCTTTATTTCATCTTAATCAGGCCTTGTTTGGATTTACTATAAAATACCAAAGTAAATAAACATAAATATCAATAAATTAGAATCTTAATATAAAGTAAACATATATTAAAGCTAAAATGAGATAAATGAAAGAAATATACTATAAGCAAGTCAAAGTGATGTAAAGGTCACATAGTGATTAAGAGTTACATGATAATATGACCAAATGAAAGAGTTAAATTAGTTGAAATGAGATAACTTACATGAAAAACTTTATCTCCATAACATTAAAGACATTCAATGTAACTTGATTGTTAAATAAGATATGAATATAAATGTCCTATAAAGCATGCCAAAAGCTTAAAAATAAACTATTTAAGGGTATTAAATTTAATATTTAATTAGAAAGATCTTTCGAAGATGCATCTAATAAGATTTGTTTTGTCTCGATTGGACCTCATTCTGAGTTAATATGAATTATCAAATTAAATAATAATAAGTAATAATTAATGTTGTTAATGTTAAGTAAATATATTTTAAAACTAAAATGAGATAAATTTAAACAATGTAATATAACAAAAAAGCTGATGTAATGATCACATAAGAGGAGAGTTAAAGTTTCACTATAATATAACCATATGTAAATAAAATGTTTGAAAGAATAAGATAAATTATACATGAAAGTTTTATTCCAAGATACTAAAGATGCTTTGTATGAAATAATATATTGTTAAATCGGATATGCATCAAAATATCTTATAGGTAATGCATAAATACTAGAGAAGGAAATATTTGAAATATAAAAATAAAAAATATTTTATTTTATAAAGCTAATTGAGACGACTCCTGTAATATTTGTTTCACTTTAGTAATAGCTCTTTTCGAGTTAAATTAAATAAGAATTAATTATAATAAATTATTTTTTTAGTTTTAAGAAAAATATATAATAAACATGAATTGAGATATGTTACAACTAAATAATACAACCAAATCAAAATGATTTAAAGTTCACATAATAGGAGAATTATAGTTTCATGGCGATATAACAAAATCAACCAAAAAGATTTGAAGAAATTAGATAAACTGTATAGGAAAGATGTATTTCATGTCAGTAAGGTGAACGAGTGTGACATCTTTGAATTGTTTAATGAAGTATAGATTAAAATGTCTCATAAAGCATGTGAAAAGCTATATAAAGTAAAATAATTGGAAGCCTAAATATGATTATTTAATTAGACATAGCTAATCAAAACATGTCAAATAATGTTTTCTTCATCTCGGTCAAATAACGTTAGAATTTCATGAATTAATAAAATAATGAACATAAAAAATAATGAATTATTATTTTAATAAAATGTAAATATATATATTAAAGTTAAAAATAATATAAATTGAAGCATTGTAATATAACAAAATAAATGTGACGTAAACGTCACATGAGAGGAGATTTAAAGTTATGAAGTAAAATAACTAAATTGAAAGCAAAACTTTGATAAAAAAAGGAAAAGCGGCATTCCAACATTTTAAACATATTGAGTGCAAATCCTCAATCATAAATTTGGTATGAGTTAAAATTCCAAGAAAAGAATGCCAAAAGTATAGAAAATAAAATATTTAAAAATATAATTAAATAGAGTTCATCAAGACTACTCAACGACATTTGTTTTGTGTCTAATGCAACTAGTTCTCAATTATTGTTATTTAATAATGTAAATAAGCAAAAAAGTAATTATTATAATTTTATTATTAAATAAACATATATCAAAACTAAATATAACAAATTGAGTCAATGTAATATAAGAAATCAAGATAATGTAATGATCACATAATAAGTGTTTTAGAGTTACATTGAAATATAATAAAATCATAGATAAATAATTTAAGAATTGTTGTAAATTGTACATGAAAATTGCATTCTAAGATAATGAGGAGATTAAGGGTATCATTCTCAATTACAAATCTTATATAAATCAAAATTTCTTTTAAAATAAGCTAATACCATATAAAATAAAATATTCAAAAATAGAATAACAAATCTTTAATTATATAAAGCTTATCGAGATGATTCCATTAATATTTATTTCATCTCTATGATACCTCATTAGAATTTCAATGAATTACAAAATTAAATAAGCTTAAATAACATTAAATTATTATTTTAATAACAAGAAAATATATATTAAAATTAGAGTAAGATAAATTAAAAGAATGTGATATAAGCAAAACAAAGTGATAAAAAGGATGCAAGAGAGGAGAATTAGAGTTTTATAATAATATAACAAATTTAAAGTAAAACTTTTGAAGAAATTAGTTAAAATGTAAGAGAAATATATGTTCCATAATATGAAGTAGATTCAGGGTAATATTCTCATTTGACAAATGCTGTACAAATCAAAATATCTCATAAAGTTTATTTAAATCATAGAAACTAAAATGTTTAGAAATATTATCATTAATAATATATTGGATAGAACCTTTCAAGATGAGTCCAACAAAGTTTTTTCTTCTTAATTGAACCTCATTTGGACTTATTTTGAATTACAAATTTAAATGAGAATAAATAATAATAAATTATTATTTTGATATTTAAAAAAATATATATTGAAATTAAAATAAGATAAATTAAAGTAATGTAATATGACTAAGTTGAAGTGATGTAAAGCTTAGATTAAATGATATTTGGAGTCGTAGCAAAATAACAAAACTAAAGCAAATTATTCGAATAGATTAAAAAAATTGTACAGAAGATTTAAATTCCAAGAAACTATAAAGATTGAGCATGACATTGTTGATCATTAAAATTAGGTAAAAATCGAAATGTAAACCCTAGAAAATAAAATCTTTAATAATGTAGAAATGAAGATTTAATTAGATAGAGATACTCAAAAAATCTAGCAAAAATTGTTTCATTTTTTGGCATCATTTTGGAATAAATATAAATTGCCAAAGTAAAAAGGTTGCATAGTCAAAAGTTGTTATTCTAACATTAAGTATATATATTTAAACTAAAATAAGATAAAATGAAGCAATGTAATATAACCTAATCAAAATAATGTAAAAGTCACCTCAAAAGAGAACTAGAGTTTCACAAATTTAAAGAAAATAATTTTAGAAAAAGAGATAAATTATATAGAAAAGTTGTAGCCATAGATAGTAAGTACATGGACTAGAACATGTTTAATCATTAGATTAAGTACAAAAGATTGTATCTTATAAAACATGCAAAATCACTTAAAATGTTTAAAAATTTCCAAAAAATAAATTTTCTAAAAAGATTGAATTTAACATTTCATTGGATGGAGTTTTGCAAGAGTGTCTAAGAACATTTGTTTCTTGTTGAACACACCTCGTTTGATATTGTAGTAAATTGTTAATTTAAATAAGCATAAATAACAATAAATTATTATTTTTTATTTAAGTAAATATATTTTAAAGTTACACGAGATAAACTAAAGTAATATTATGCAACTTAATCAAAGAAAAATATTCAATAAATAAAAATACTTGTACGAGAAAGTTACATTCCAAGATTCTAAAGAGTTTGAGTATACTTCATCAGTCCACAAGTGAGGTAAGAATTGAAATGCCTCAAAGAACATGAAAATTATTACCTAATAGAATATTTATAAACATGAAAAAATGAACACTAAATTGGAAAGTGCTATTCAAGGTGAGTTAAAAATGTTTGTATTATCTAAATCAAATACCATTTTGAATTATTAGAAATTAATAATGTAAATAAGCATAAATAAAAAACATTATTACTTTTATATAAAAATATATTTAAGTTAAAATAACTTAAATTTAAAAAATATATTATAGCCAAACTAAATAATTGTGAAGGTCAAATGACAAGAAATTTAGTGTTATATAATAACATTTCCTAATCAAAAAACTAATTGAAGAAAAAAGGTTAATTACATGGGAAAATTGAATTCCCAGGTATTAAGTGGATTTAGCATAATATTTTTTATCATCAAATTGGCGACGAATTAAAATGCCTCATAATATATACCAATAGCATTGAAAAAAATTAAAAAAATATATTCAACTTTTCATTAGATAACATGTTGAGAAGAGCTTAACAATTTTAGTTTTATCTTGATTGAAACTTGTTTGAAATTATTAAAAATTACTAACAAAAATAAGAATAAATAATAATGAAGTTTTATCTAAAAATAAAGAAAATATAAATTAAGGATAAATTGAAATAAATTTAAGAAATTTCATAAAAACAACTCAAAGTGATGTAATGATCACACTAGAGGAAAATTAGAGTCTCATAGAAATATAACCAAACCAAAGTAAAATATTTGAAAAATTAGATAAAATATACAATAAAATTGCATTATAAGATACTATGAAGTTGTTTTGTAATATCCTTAATTGTCAACTTTTTTATTAATTAAAATCTCTCAAAACATGTGCAAAAGCCAAAGAAAATAAAATTTTAAAAGTTAATATTTAATTAAATAGAGCACATTAAGACATGTCAAATAACATTTATTTCATCATGATCAATCCTCAATTGGAATTACTATAAATTAGGAAGTAAATAAGCATAAATAAGGATAAACTATTATTTTAACATTAAATAAAGCTATATTAAAATTGAGATGATATAAGTTGAAGTAATGTAATATAACAAAATCAAAGTAATATGAAGGTTTCATAAGAGAAGAACTAGAGTCTCATAGAAATATTACCAAATCAAAGTGCAAAATTTTAAAAATGAGATAAATTATTTGAAAAAGTTGTATTCAAGAACACTAAGCATAACGAGTTTCACATTCTTGATCATCAAAATTTTTTAGTGAAAATATCTTGTAAATCATGTCATTAAAAGGTAATTAAAATTATCAAAATGAAAAAATTAATATTCAATTGGAAAGAGCACATCGAGGCAAGTCCAAACACAATTATTTCATCTTGATTAGACCTCCTTTTGAATTACATTGAATCAAATAATAAATAAAAATAAATTAAAACTAATTTATTTTTTCGTTTTATGAAAAAATTTATTAAAGTTTAAAAACGATTAATTGAAGCAGGGTAACATGTCCAACTCGAAGCACTATAAAACTCACACAAGAGACGTATTAGCGCTAGCTATTCAAATAACAATATCACTGCAAAATGTTTGATGAAATGACAAAAGGTATGAGATAGTTGCATTCCAAGATGGTAATGAGATCAAGTTTTATGTTTTTTGTTGACAAATAAAGTACCCTTTTAAATGTCTAGTAAAGATTCTAAAACTCTTCCTAAAATATTAAAGTATATATAAGTAAATATGTAATTAGGTAGGGCTCATCAAAATTCATACATCAATATTTTTTACATCTTAATTAGATTATATTTTTAATTCTTATAAATTACTAAAGTAAATAGGCATAAATAATAATAAATTATTATTTTAATAATAAATATATAGTAAATCTAAAATAAGATAAATAATATAAAGTAACATAATGAAATCAAAGCAATATAAATGTCAAATAAGAAGAATAAGTGTTTCATAGTAACATAACAAATCTAGAGCAAAATATTTTAAAAAATAAGATAAATCATATAAGACAACTATATTCAAACAAACTTAAGAGTTTGAGTGTGAAATAATTGATCAATTCAGGTGCAAATAAAAATATCTTGTAAAACTTTTTTAAATATTATGTTTAATTAGATAGAGATCGTTTAGATGAGACAAACTTTGTTTTTTAAACTTCATCTGATCTCAATTAGAATTACTGTGAATTACAAAAGTAAATAAGCATAAATAACAATAAAGTTTTATTTTAATATTAAGATAATATATCCAAATCAAATGGAAAAATTTGAAGAAATGAGATAAATTCTATGAAAAGGTTAAATTACTGGTACTTAGGAGATTGAGTATAACATACTTGATCATCAACTAGGGTATGAATAAAAAGTTCTCATAAAGGATATTAGAAGCTTATAAAGTTAAATACTTAAATAAATAAAAATAAATTTGTAATTGGATGAAGCCCATGAGATAAGTGCGACGATAATTGTTTCATCTCTATTCGACTTCATTTATAATTACTACAACTTACAAAGTAAATAATTATAAATAATAATAAAGCATTATTTTAATATCATGTAAGTATTTATTAAAGAAAAAGGATGACTTAAAGCAATATAATATAACAAAGTCAAATTAATGTAAATGTCAAAAGAGAAGATAATTTTAGTTTAACAATAATATATCCAAGCCAAATTAAAACAGTTGAATAAATATGTTGAATTGCACGTTAGAGTTTCATTCAAAGATCATAAGGGGATCAAGTGTAAGCATTGCTTTAATTTATCTTATGTTAGCTTTGATTTACATATGCTCAATATTTTAAAAAAAAATTATTATTATATATTCTTATTTATATTTGGGAATTCATAAAAATTGTGAATGTAGTATGGTTAAGAAAAAAACAAATGCCATTAGGACCATGTTAACGATCTCTATCCAGCTAAATACTCATTTCTACATTTTTAAATATTCCTTTGTAATCTTTTGGTATACTTGATGGTACACTATGATTTGTTCCTTATTTAATGATTGAGGATGTTTTATTCAATCTTCTTAGTATCTTTGAAAGAAACTTTACCATAGAAGTTATTTAATTTCCTTGAAGTTTTTATTTTGATTTCATTATATTACTACATAATTTTAAATCTTCTTTTGTGTGAACTTTATAACACTTTTATTTTGTTCTATTAAATTGCTTAAATTCACCTTATTTCAATTTTATAATATAATTACTCAACATTGAAATAATAATTCATTATAATTATGCTTCTTTCCATTTTAATTCACACTAATTTCCAATGACGTCTGAACAATACAAAGCAAAAGTCATCAGGTAAACCTAACGAGCTCTAACAAATTAAAGCATAATATTTATATTTTTAAACATTTAATGTTTTATTGTTTTTTCACACTTTAATAGGCAATTAAAACCCTATTAGATTAACATTCTTGAATATTGCACATGATCTCTTTACTATTTTCGAATACTACTTTCCTTTAAAATTTATCTTATTTTAGCTTGAAACTATATTTATTTTATAATAAAATAATAATTTATTACTATTTAAAATTGTTTACAATGGAAATTTACTATAATTCCAAACTTAATCTGATCGAGATGAAAGAAATATTTTAAACTATACTAAAAAATAATTATTAAATGAAAATTTCATTTTTTTTATTATTAAAAATTGTTATTTCTAAGGTTTGTTATGCTTTATTAGTCATTTCAATTCATTTCTAAATTATTGATCGATGATGTCACACTCGATCATCTTAGTATCTTGGAATGCATTATTCAAATATAATTTGTCATTTCTTCCAAGTTTTTTCCTTCATTTAGTTGCATAATTATTTAACACTTTTGTTTCATAATATTAAATTACTTCAATAAATCTCATTTCAACTTGAATATATATATTTTTTGTATTAAAATAATATTTTATTATTTTTTATATTTATTTACATTGATAATTATCATAATTCCAAATGAGATTTGAAGAAGGTGAAACAGATGTTGTTGAATAAGTCTCAATAAGCTCAATACAAAAAAAAATTCATTTTTAAATTTTTAAAAATTTTGTTTTTATGTTTTAGCATTCTTTATGCGATATTTTCATTAAAACAATTTTTGACTGTTTAAGAAGTTATACTTGATTTGTTTAGTATATTAGAATATAACTTTATATTATAATTCATCTCACTTATTCGAAGTTTTCACTTTGATTTAGTAATGTTTCTATGTAACAGTAGATCTTCTTTTTTATGATATTTACATCACTTTAATTGCTTTAATTTATCTTACTTTAACTTTAGCTTAAGTATAAATAATATTTAAAAATAATTTATTACTATTTATGCCTATTTATATTTGGTAATTTGCAAATATTCTCAATGTGGTCTGATTGATGCAAAGCAAATGCCATTAAAATTGACTTGATGAGCTCTATCTATTTAAATATTCACTTTTATATTTCAAAATATTCATTTTTCTACTATTTTAGCATGTTTTATGATATACTTTAACTTGTGCACGATCGAGAATATTTCATTCCATCTTCTTAATATCTTCAAATACAACTATCCCATATAATTTATCTAATTTCATCAATGTTTGATCATTGATTTGGTCATATTATTATGCCACTCTAAACTATCTCATGTATGACAATTATAACACTTTAATTTTGCTATATTAAATTAATTCAATCTATCTTATTTTAGTTTTATTATAATTTACTAAATATTAAAAAATAATTCTTGTTTAATCCTTTAAAATGACATCTGATCAAGATGAAACAAAAGTTGTTCACTAAACTCGACGAGCTCTAACAAGTTAAATTTTAATGTTTATATTTTTAAACATTTTATGTTTTAATGTTTTTGCAAATGTTATGATGAATTTCAAATCTTACCTGATCTAACATTCATAAATGTTGCATTCTATCACCTTGGTATCTTTGAATGATGCTTTCTCTTTTAATTTAACTCATTACTTCAAATTTTTTACTTTCATTTGGTTATATTACTATTTGACTTTAAATCTCCCATCATGTGACCTTTATTTGTCTTTCATTTGTTTACATTACATTCCTTCAATTACTTTGTGCTTAATTTGATGATCGATTATTGTGTGCTTCATCTCTGATTATCTTAGTGTGCAACTTTCTAATATAATTTGCCATTTACTCAATTTTTTTTTACATTGAATTACTTATTATGAAACTATATTCTTCTATTCAATGACCTTTAATTGCCTTGATTTAGTTATATTATAATATTTCAATTTATTATTTTTTTCAAATTTATTATATATTTACTTAATATTAAATTAATAATTAATTTTCATTAATGCTTATTTAATATGGTAATGTGTAGTAATTACAAACAAGGTTAACACATATAGAGTAATTATTATTGGATTCATCTTGACTATATCTATCTTATTGAATATTTATTATTATATTTTTAAATATTTTATTTTCTAAGAGTTTTGCATATTTTTTACGACATTTCATTTTGTAGTTGATTTGATGATTGATGGTACTGTACTTATTCTCCTTAGTTTTTTTATAATTTAGCTTTCTCACACAATTTAACTTATTTGCTTCTTGTTTTTTATATACACCTAGTTATATTGCTATGGCACATTAATTCTCTTCTCTTATGACGTTTCTATCTCTTTGATTGAGATATATTATGCTCTTTAAAATTTTCTCACTTCAACTTTACTAAATAGTTTCTAAATATAAAGTCAAGAACTTGTAATTATTTATCATTATCTTCTTCAATAATTTGTAATAGATAAAAATGAGTTTAAATGGATATGAAATAAATGCATTCGACACATTTTTTGGAGCTCCATCTAATAAATACTTATTTTAATATTTTTAAATATTTATTTCTTTGGGATTTTTTATTTTTACAAAACATTTTGATTTGTACCATTTTTGATAATCGAGGATGCCATGCTTATTCTCCTTGGTATCTTACAATAGTAATTTACCAAAAAATGTATCTCATTTTTTCAAATGTTTTACTTTTATTTAGTTATGTAAGTATGTAACTTTAATTCCCTCATCATGTGTCCTTTATAGATGTTTGATTTTATTATATTAAATTGTTTTACCTTAATAAATTTCAACATCAAGATACATTTGAATAATATTAAAAATAATTTGTTTTTTATGCTTTTCTATTTTGGAAATTCCCAATAATTCCAATCAAGATTTGATTGAGCCATAATAAAGGTCATTAAACTCATCTCAATGAGGTTTATCAAATTAAATAAATATTTTAATATTTTTAAATATTTTAATTTTCTAAGTTTTTACAATGATTTATGACTCATTTTGATTGGTACCCAATTTAATGCTCAACGATGCCACACTTGATATACTTAGTATCTTAAAATGTGATTTCTCATATAATTTATAGTATTTCTTGAAATGTTTCACTTTGGAATGGTTTTATTTTTATACAACTCTAAATCTTCTCTTACATGAACTTTAAAAAGCATTCATTTTGTTGTTTTACATTGTTTCAATTTATATCACTATAGTTTTATTATATTTTTACAAAACATTAAAATAATAATTCATTTTTATTAAATATTTATTTAATTTTATAATTCAAGTTAATTTTAAATGATGTCAATCGAGACAATCCAAACTTCACTTGACTAATCTCGACGAGCTCTTTCAAATTGAATATCCTTTTTTTTATTTTTAAGGATTATTTCTATGGTTTAAACACTCTTTTCGATAGAATTTGGCTCATAGATGTTTTCACTATCAAAGTTGTTACATATGATTGCATTTGTATCTTGGAATACAATTTTACAATAAAATTTATCTAATTTCTTTATATTTTTTCTCTCATTTTGTTATGTTACTATGTCGCTCTAAATATCTTCTTATGTAAACTTTATATCACTTTCACTTAGTTAAATTAAATTGCTTCTTTTTTTCTTATTTTAGTTTTAATATATATTTACTTAAAATTTAAATCATAAGTTATTATTATTTTTACCATATTTACCTAGGTAATTCGTAGCAATTCCAAATGAGAACTTATAGAGATGAAAAAATATCGTTTGGCTCATTAGATGTGATCTATCAATTTAGATATTTATTTTTAATGACTTTATATTTTGCATTTTTAATTATTTTGTTGACTTCTTTAGAAATTTCAATTCCCATATAATTTGATGATAGAAGATGTTACACTAAATCTCTTAAGTACCTAAGGATTCAACATTTTTGTAGAAATTATCACATTTCATCAAAGTTTTTGCTTTGATTTAGTTATATTACTATGTGATTTTAAGCCTCATCTTATGTGACATTCGCATCACATGAATTATGTACTCTTGATTCAATTTTAATATATATTTCAACAATAATAAAAAATATAATTTATTATTATTTTTGCTAATTCAATTTTCAAATATGTAGCAATCCTATACCAAATCTAGGCATGTTGAAATGAACTTCATTAGACCCATTTGCACGAGCTTTATCTATTAAATATTCATTTTTATATTTTGTTAATTTTTTTTCTTAAATTTTGTCATAATTTTTAAGATAATTTGATTATTATCTGAGTTGGTGATCAAGGATGTTACAACAGAACTCCTTAATATCTTAGAATGTAAAGTTCATGAACAATTTATGTCATTTTTCAAATTTTTTAATTTCATTTGGTTATATTACTAAATAACTTAAAGTCTATTTTATTATGATATTTACATCACTTGTACCTAATTATATTATGTTGATTTGATTTATCTAATTTAAGCTTCAATTGTTATATGCTTATATTAAAAAAATAATTTATCTTTATTTATGCCTATTTAATTTGGTAATTTCAAATAATTATAAACAAGGTCTAACTAAGATAAAACAAACATCATCGATCTGATCTCAATGAGCTTTATCCAATCAAATATATTTTTATATATTTTAAAATATTTAATTTTCTTTAGGTTTTAACATCTTTTATGAGAAATTAATAAATACATAATTTGAAAATTAAGAATATTGCAATTGATCTCCGTAGTATCTCAAAAAGAGATTTTGTTTAAATTTATCTTATTTCTTCAAATTCAATGCTTTGGTTTCCATACATTGCCATGCAACTCTAAGTCTCCTCTCATTTGACTTTTACAAGGATTTGATTTGGTTGTTGTGTTACTTCAGTGAATCTCATCTTTATCTTTAATAAAAATTTACTTTATATTAAAATCTTTTTTTTATAATAACTTTAAACAAGGTCCGATGGACATGAAATAATTCACAATGGACTCATCACAATAATCTCCATCCCACTTAAAACAAATATTTATGATTTGCAATTAATTTGATGTTCGAGTTTGATACACTAAATGTTCTTAGTTTCTTAAATTAAAATTTACCTATACAATTTATCTCATAAATTAAATTTTTTTTAGTTGATTTTGTTTTTCTAATATATAACTCCAAACCTTAACTTCATGACATTTACCTCCCTTCTATTTGATTATATTGCATTGCTTCAATTTATCTTATTTTATCCTTAATATATATTTGCAAAAAATAAAATTTATAAATTTATATTATTTATGTTTATTTATGTTGATTTTTCATAATAACTCTTAACGATGTGTTATTGAGATTTAACAAACATTTTTTTGAATTAACTTGACAAGGTCAATTCGGGCAATTATTCACTTTTATATTTTTAAATATTCATTTTGTTATGATTTTTGCATTTGTTATGAGAGATTTAGATTTGTGTTTGATTAAACAATCAAGGATGCTATATTTGAACTCCTTAGTATCATGGAATGCATTTTTCCCAAATAAAAATGTCTCTTTCTTCAAAATTTTTTACTTTGATAAAAAAATATTAAAATGTAACTAAATGTACTCTAATGTTGCCTTTACATCAATTTTATTTGTATATATTATATTCCTTCAATTTATCTTATTTTAACATTATCATCTATTTAATTAATATTAAAGCAATTTTTTTATTATTATTCCTTTTTTACTTTGATAATTTATACTAATTTCAAGTGAGATCCAACATAGCCAACATAAATGTCATTCCATTCACCTCAAAATTCTCTACCCAAAAAAATATTTATTATTATATTTTTGTAAATATTTTTTCTATAATTTTCATAAGTTTTATGATGCTTTTTTATTTGTAATTGATTTGATAATTGAGGTTATCACACTTCATCTCCTTAGTGTCCTATAATATAGCTTTCAAGTGTAATTCATTTAATTTCTTAAAAGTTTTCAATTTGATTTGCATATATTACTATGAAGTAATAATTCTTCTCTTATGTGAGCTTTCTTTCTTTTTAATTTAGTCATCTTATAAAGAATGAATTTATCTCACTTAAGTTGTGTTATATAAATTTGTTAAATACAAATATTAAAATTTATTACTATTTAAGATTACTTCAACTGATAATTTATAATAATTGAAAATGTGTTATAATCAAGATGAACAATTGTTATTAGACTCATCTCGACGAGCTCTACCAAACTATGTACCAATTTTTACATATTTTAGATGTCTTATTTTCTATGTTTTATGATGTTTATAGGTTGTTTTTATTCAAACATCAAACAGTTGCACTCGATCTCCATTGTATCATTGTTTGTTATTTTCCCATTCAATTTATCTCATTTCTTGAAAAGTTTCACATTGATATGATATGTAATTATGAACTCTAATTATCTTACCATGTGACATTTATAAGCATTTGATTTGGTGATTCTACATTATTTCAATTTAAAATATTTTAGCTTTAACATTCATATGTTTCATAATAAAATAATATTCTTTTAATTATTTATGTTTTTTAATTTAGTAATTCATAATTATTTAAAATAAGGTTCAATCATGATGAAAGAAGCAAAGTTAGCCACATCTCAAAGGGCTCAATCTAATTAGATAAATATTTTTATATTTTAAAAGATTTATTTAAGAAATCTTCAACATAATTTAAAAAAATCATTTGAATCTAATTTGATGAGTAAAGTTGTTACAGTTAATCTCTTTAGTATCTTTCAATGTTACTTCACAAAAAAGTTATCTCATTTTTTTCAAAATTTTTACTTTAGTTTGGTTGCATTACTATGCAACACTAAATCTCCTTTAGTATGACTTTTACGTTACATAGATTTAGTTGTATGGCATTTCATTAATTTATCTTATTTCTTCTTTATTAAATATTTACAAATTTTAAAACAATTATTTATTATTATTAATGCTATTTAGTTTAAATATTTAATGTAATTCCAAATGAGATGTGATTAAGACGAATCAAACTATTATATATTTTTATATATCTTAACATGTTATTAAATTAAGTATTTATTTTTATATATTTTTAAATATTTAATTTACTATTATTTTTTCATGATTTATAAGATATTTGGATTCATACTTGATTTGGTGATAGAGGATATATTACATTCATTCACCATAATACCTCGTAATGGAACATTGCTATATAATTACATCATTTCTTCAAATTTTTTTTCTAATTTCGTTATATTACTATTGAACTCACAATCTCCTCTCATGTGATCTACATCACTTTGACAACCTTAGTATCTTGGAATGCATTTTGTTATACAACATGCCTTATTTCTTACACTTTTTCACATCTATATAGTTATATTATTATCTAACTCTAATCTACTTTTTCTTAACTTTTATATTGATTTGACTTTCTTATATAAAATTGCTTCAATTTTACCTTATTTTAAGTTTATTATTTACCTAATTAATGTTGGAATAATAATTTATAATTATTTATGATTATCTATATTGGTAATTCATAAAAATTCCAAACAATGTCAGATTAATACGAAATAAATATTTTATCATGCCTCGATTATCCTTATCCAATTAAATTTTTGTTTTAAATTTTTAAAATATTTTATTTTTTAAAGAATTTATTTTTTTTATTTTAACATACATTATAAGACATTTCAATTCATCTTATTTGATGATTAAGAATGTTATACTTCATCGTTTTAGTATGTGAGAATGCAACTTTTCCATATAATTTAAATTATTTCTTAAACTTTTTTATTTTGATTTGGTTATAGTATTGTCTAACTCTGAGTCACCACCCAATACACCTTTACAAATCATTTATTTGGTTATATTATATTACTTTAATTTATCTTATTTTAGCTTTGATGTATGTTTATTTAACATTAAAATAATAATTTATTCTTATTTATGCTTATGTGTTTTGGTAATTTCAAATAATTTCAAATGAGATCTATTTGAGATAAAACAAATTCCTTGGACTCACCTCGACAGACATTATTCATTTAAATATTTATTTTCATATATTCAAACATTTTATATTCAAGAGTTTTAATAGTCTTTATGAGACTTTTCAATTCGCACTTAAATGGATGATTAAAGATATTAAATTTGATCTCCAAATATCTTTGAGTGTAACTTTCTCATGTTATTTAAATATTTTATTTTGATTTATTTATATTATTATGTTACTTTAAATCTCATGAACCTTTACATCTTTTTGAATTTGTTATATTATATTTCTCTAGTTTATCTCATTTCACCTTTAAGATATATTTACTTAATAAGGAAATAATATTTTTTTATTATTTTTACTTACCTTCTATGATTATTCATAGTAACTAAAGTTAAGGCCCACTCAACATCAAATAAACATTTCTGGATTTGGCTCAGTGTGCTCTATCAAACTAAATATTTTTTTTATTATTTTTAAACATTCTATTTTTTAAGATTTTTGCATACTTATAAGACTTTTGGATTTGTAAATGATTAAACAATAAAGATTGTCATACTTAACATCTTTAATATATTGGAAAATACCATTCTTGTATAATTTATCTTATTTATAAAATTACTTGCTTTGACATGGTTACCTTACAATCTAATTGTAAATCTACTCCTGTGTGACCTTGCATTGCCTTGATTTTATTATATTACATTTCTTCAAATTATCTTATTTCAACATTATTATATACATAACAAAAAGTTAGGTAATAATTTGTTATTATTTTTGCATTTTTTCTTTGATAATTAATAATAATTTAAAATGATGTCTAATTGAGACAAAAAAATGTAATTACATTTGTTTCAGCAAGCTCTATCCAATTAAATACTTATTTTTATATTTATAATTATTTTCTTTTCTTTTGTATTTACTTATTTTAGAAACATTTAGATACTTTTTTTGATGATCAAGGATGTTGTACTAGAACTCCTTTGTATCTTAAAATGCAAATTTTCCATGAAATTTATCTTAACTCTTTAGATTTTTAGCTTTCAATTGGTGATATTACAAATTCTAAATCTCCACTTATGTAACCTCCATATCGCTTTGATATAGCAATGCATCATTCTTCAATTTATCATGTTTAAGCTTTATTACACATTTAATTAATATTAAATAAATAATTTATTTTTATTTATTTTGTTCACTCTGGAATTTAATAGTAATCGAAAACAATGTTAGATCGAAGTAAAATAAACGTCGTTGGACTCATGTTAATGAATTTGTTTTAAATAAAATATTCATATTTTATGTTATCCAAAGTTGTTTTCTATAATGTTTGCATGATTTAAGACACTTTTTCATTTATACTTGATTTGCAAATCGATGATATTAGACTTGATTTCCTTATCATGTAATGCAATTTTCTTATGTAGTTTGTCATTTCATTAAACTTATGTATTGATTTGGTTATACTACTACATGATACAAAATATTCTCTCATTTGACAATTATATCACCTTGATTTGATAATATTATATTTCTCTAATTCATCTTTTTCAGCTTTAATATTTATTTTCTTTACATTAAAATAATATTTTATTATTATTTTAACATATTTAATTTAGTTATTCATAATAATTCAAAACGAGGTCCAATCAAGACAAAAAAATATTTCACACATTTTGATGAGATTTATGTAATAAATATTCAATTCTTTTTTAACGTTTTATTTTTGGGGGTTTAAGTTTATTTTACGAGATAATTCGATTCAAGTCTGATTTAATGTTGAAGGATGTTATACAAGATCTTATTTGTATCTTTGATTATAACTTTCACATGTAACATAACTTATTTTTTCTAATTTTTAGCTTTATTTTTGTAATATTACATTGTAAGTTAAAATTAAAATGATATTTTTTATTATTTATGCTTATTTACTTTGGAAATTTTGAGTAATTCTAAATGAGGTTCGATCGATGCAAAAAAAAATAATGTTGGGGTGCCCAAGATGAGATTTATCCAAATAAATGTTTTTTAGAAACTTATTCTATATGATTTTTGCTCGCTTTGTGATACAATTTTGTTTCACAACTTATATAACAATAAATAATGTTATAGTCATTCTTGTTGAGTCGTGCCATTCAATTAACCAATACATTTTATCTTGTTTCTTCAAATTTTTACCTTTTATTTTCTCTTATTACTATATATCTCTCAATTTTCACTCATGTGACCTTTACATCACATTGATTTTTTAAAAATACATTATTTCAATTTTACTCTTTTTAGCTTTAATAGACTTGTCGATGACTTTAAAGTAATAATTAATTATTATTTATTCTTATTCACTTTGGTAATTCATAATAATTTTAAACTTAGTTTGATAAAGATGAAACAAATGTCATTAGACTCATCACGATTAGCTATATCAAATTAGAAATTGATTTTTTTAATTTTAAATTTTCTATTTTCTATTATTTTTACTTTTATTTTTGGCCATTTTGATTCGTATTTGATTAGACAATTTAGTGTATTACACTTGATGTCTTTAGTATTTTGGATTAAAACTTTCTTATATAATTTATCTTATTTTTTAAAACTTTTTCTTTATTCTTTTAAATTATTATGTAACTTTTCTTGTGTTTCCTTTGCATCCTATTGATTTGGTTATATTACATGTCTTCAATTTATTTAATTTCTACTTTAATATATATTATCTAACATAAAATAACAATTTATTTTATTTATTCTTATTTTCAATGAAGTAACTTTATATAGTTAAATATATGTTTTTATTATTCCTAGATATTTTACTTTCTTGTGTTTGGTAACCATTATGAGAAATTTGATTCATACAATATTTAATGATCAATGATTTTTCACTAGATTTCATTAGAATCCTCCATTGTAACTTTCCAACATAATTTATCTCATTCATTCAATTTTTTTTTTTACTTTCTTTTGGTTATATTATTATGTAACTCCAAATCTCAGCTTGAGATGACATGAATATGATTGGACTCTTATTTATGAGCTCCATCAAATTAAATAAACATATTTTATATTTCAGATATTTTATTTTTTATGATTTTTAACATGCTTTATAAGACACTTTTTTATTCATACTGTTAGTTTCTTATATGTTATGGGGTATAGCTTTCTCATATAATGTAATTTATTTCTTCAAATATTTTTATTTTATTTAGTTAATTTATTTTATACTCTTTTTCTCCTCTCACTTAACTTTCACATTACTTTGACTCGATTATTTTGTAATCTTTCTGTTTATCTCATATCTACTTTACCGTGTATTTACATATAATTAAAATATTAATTTACTTATTTTTATGCTTATTTAATTTGTTAATTTGTAATAATTTTGAATGATGTTTGATCGAGATGAAAAAATGTCATTGGCTTAATCTCGACTAGCTCTATCTAATTAAATATTCCTTTTTTATATTTTTAAGCATTAAAATTTTTGTGATTGTTTTATGCAATATAAGATAAATGTTTTCATAGCTAATTTGATAGTCAATGATTTTATAATCCAACTCCTTAGTACCTTAAAATGCTAGTTTATCATACTATTTATCTCATGTCTTCAAATTTACCACTATGAATTGGTTATATTATTTTATTACCCTAATTCTACTTTGATGCGACCTTTATAGCATTTTACTTTTGTATCATTACATGTCTTTAATTTATCTCATTTCATTTTTCATATATTTTTTGCAAAATATTAAAATAATATTTTAATATTAATTACTCTCATTAAATTTTTTAGTTTATATTAATTAAAAAAGAGCTTTATTCAAGATGAAATGGACAATGTTGGACCCACTTCGAGGAATTTAATCAAATTAAATATTTTTTCTTATATTTTTAAAATGTTTTCTTCTTATGGTTTTGGCGTTGCTTACTAAACATTTGATTCATACATGATTTGAAAATCAAGGATATTGAGCTCAACCTCCTTAATATTATTGAATGTGATTTTCTTATACAATTTATATCATCTCTTCCAATGTTTTACTTTGGTTTGATTATATTTCTATGTAATAGTAAATCTCTTATTATTAGATATTTGCATCATTTTGATTTCATTATATTATATTACTTCAATTAATCTCATTTCAACTATAACATACATACTCTTAATATTAAAATAATAAATTATTATTATTTATATTTTTAAAATTTTATAAATTTATTGTAACTACAAACAGAAGATAAATTTGGATGAAATAAATGTCATTGGACATATCTCATTGAGTGCTACAAAATTAAATATTTTTTAAAAATTTTAGATATATTTTCTTCTATAATATTTGCATGTTTTATGAGATGCTTTGCGTCATACATTACACACTATCATGGATGTTTTATAAGACACTTCAAATTCAACATTATTATAAAATTTAAGTCATTTAAATATTTAATATATATTTCCATGAAGTGAAATTAATAAGTAAATGTTTTTTAACTTTTTGTTAGCTTAACAATTCAAAATAGCTCCAACCAAACTCCAATCGAGACATAAAAACATCATTAAACTCATTTTAACAAGCTCTATTCAAATAAATATTAAATTTTAAATATTTTAGAATATTAATTTCTTTTATTTTTGCATAATTTATAAGACATTTTGATTCATTATAGATTTGATGATTTATAATGTTACACTTAATTGCCTTATTATCTTTTATTACAACATTTTCTTATAATTTGTCTGATTTAGATAACATTTATTCTTTGATTTTTTTATATTATTGTGTAGCTTTTAGTCTCCTAACATGTGATATTTGCAACACTTTTATTTTGTTGTATTACATTACTTTGACCTTTCTAATTTTAGTTCTAATATATAACTTATTGTTAAAATAAATATTTATTATTATTTATGTTTATTTAATTTAGTAAATCTTATTAATTTCAAACTATGTCTTATATAGATGAAACAATTGTCGTTGGATCCTTTAAACTTTATCTCTTTTAGTATTAAAAAGTGAAACTTTCTCATACAATATTTCTCATTTATTCAAATGTTTTATATTGATTTTTTTATATTACTATATAACAAAATCTTCTTCTAGGTGATCTTTACATCACTTTGATTTGATTAAATTACATTGCTTGAATATTTCTCATCTTTGTTTTAATATATATTAACTTAGTGTTAAAAACATTATTGCTATTTAAGTCAATTTTTAAATAATTCATACTAATTCAAAATGAGAAATGTTCAATGGTTTTAGCATTCTTTATAAGACTATTTTATTCATATACGATTTGATAATCAAGGATTTTATAGTCCATCTCCATAATATTATGGATTGTAGCTTTCATGTACAAGTTATAACATTTCTTCAATTTCTTCGATTTTATTTGGTTATAATACTATGAACTCTATTTCTCTTCTTATGTGTCCTTTACATCTCTTTTTTGTTGTATTACTTCAATTTATCACATTAAAGTTTTTTGTTTGTTTATGTTTACGTAAATTAGTAATTTATATTAATTTTGAACAAGGCCTGATCGAGACAACAAAAGTCATTTGGCTCACACAAATAGCTTTATCTAATTAAAAGGCATTATTTTATGAGATAATTTTATGCATACTTGATTTGATGATAGATTATGTCATAATCTATGTTATTGATATTTATTATGTAATATTCCTAAACATTTTTTCTTATTTCTTCAAATATTTTATTTTGATTTGGTCTTATTACTATGAAACTTTAATTTTACTTATAATGATAATTATATTGCTTTGATATGGTTATATTAGATTGCTTTAATTAATCTCATTTCAACTTTCATACATATTTACTTAAAAATTAAATAATAATTTATTATTACTTATGTTTATTTATTTTAGTGATTCATAGAAAATCTAAATGAAGACTGATCAAGATGAAACTAGCTATTAGACTAATCTCGATGACCTCTTACATATAAATTTTTATTTTTAAAAATATTTCATTTTATTTTATTTTTTGCATGACTTATAAGGAATTTTTTACTTTTACATTATTTGATTATTTAGGATATTGCAGTCAATCTCCATAGTATTACAAATTGTCGCATTGCTATTTAGTTATATTATTTCTTACAATCTATCTCACCTCTTGTTACCTTTTCATCATTTTGACTTTGTTAAATGGAATTATTTTATTTTACCCATTTTTTAGTTTAATTTATACTTAGTAAGAATTAAAATGATAATATATTATTGTTTATTTACTTTATTAATTTTTATTAATCCCAAAAAAGTTTGATAGAGATGAAAGAAATATTATTGGACTTGTCTTAAAGAGTTCTATCAAATTATATATATATATATATATATATATGAAGTTTGGCATAGTTATGGAGATATTTGATTTATAACTAATTTTATAATTGAATATATTATATTCTATCTCTGTAGTATCTTAAATTGCAATGTTCTCATAAACTTACCCTTATTTATTCAAATCTTTTACCTTTATTTGTATATTAACAACTTAACAATAAATATCTTGTTCTGTGACCATTACATCACCTAAATTTTGTTATATTATATTACTTTAATTTATTTTATTTCAACTTTAACCTTTGACTACTTAACGTTAATATAATATTTTTTTTAATTTCCTAATTCATTGTTCTTCCAAATAAAGATTGATCAAGAAAAAAGAATTGTCATTAAACACATCGTAACAAGCTCCATCCAATAAATCATTCATTCTTAAATTTCCATATATTTTTTTTTCTATTCATTTCAAATTTTTATAAGGTATTCTTATTCATACCTATTTTGATAGATCAAGATGTTAGACCTAAACTTCCTAATATGCTTGATTGTGACTTTACACATAATTTATTTTAATTTTTCTAACTTTTTTCTTAATTTTTTTATAATCTTATATAACTATAATTCTTCCTTCTTGTGACTATTACATCGCTTTGCATGGTTACATAATATTGCTTCAATTTATTTCTCTTGAGCTTTAATATATATGTAATTATTAAAATAATAATTTATTATTGTCTTGCTTTTTTTTAAATTTTTAATTTATAGTAATTCAAAATGAGTCCTATCCAGTAAGAACTTTATTAGATTCATCTAGACAAATTTTGCCCATTAAATATACATTATTTACTTTTAAATATTTTATTTTCTAAGGTTTTTGTTTGTCTTTATGATTTTTTTATCTATGCCTAATCTGATGATTAAGCATATTACACTCAATCTTCTTAGTATTTTTATTATAGCTCTCTAATTAAATTTATCTTAGTTTTTCAAAGCTTTCAATTTAACTTTGCTATAATATTTTGAACTCTATTTATACTCTTGTTTTACCATTTTATCACTCTCATTTACTTATATTGCATTAATTCAATTTATCTTCACTTTTATTATATATTTACTTCCTTTTAAAATAATTATTTATTTTTATTTGCACATATTTACTTTTGTAATTCATAGCAACTTCAAATAAGGTTCGATCATATAGAACAAATATCTTAGAGACTCTTCAAAATAAGCTTTATTAAATTAAGCATTCTTTTTTATATTTTTATGTAGTTTTTTTAAAGAGTTTTGGCATGGCTTTTGAGACATTTTTTCATTCTAAATTTGGTGGAAGAGAATGTTGCACCTAGTCTCCTTAGTATCTTGGAATTCAAATTTTCAAAGAAAAGTATCTTATTATAGATTTAATATATATTTATTTCATATTAAAAAAAAATTTAATATCATATAAGTTTGTTTACTAATGTCTTTTATAATAATTTGCAAAGAGGTCTGCTCTAAACAAAACAAGTCACTCATTAAGTCTCAGCAATATCTATGCAATTAAATGTTCGTTTTTAAGTTTTTAAACATTTTATATCAAATTAATTTAGCAATTTTTGTTAGGTGTTTGGATAAAATTTAATTTGACAAATGAAGATGTTGGACTCGATCTCCTCATCATTTTGGAATACAGCTTTCTTAAACAATTAAAATAATTTTAATTTTTAAATATATTCAAATAATATAAAAATGATTTATTATTTTTTAATTTTATGTATTTGTGTAACTAGCAATTATTCAAAATGAGGTTCGATTGAGTTGAAACAAATGACATTTCACTCATATCAAAGAGCTACATCCATTAAAAATTCATTTTTATAATTTTTTATTTTCTAAGTTTATTGCAAACATTCTAGGACGCTTTGATTGATACAAAATTTGATGGTCAAGGATGTTTTCTTAATCTGCTTAGTATATCAAAAAACAACATTCCTTACAATTTATCACATTTATTCATATATTTTCTTTGATTTATTTATTTTACAATGTAACTCTAAATCTCATCTTAAGTGTCATTTACAATACTTTGAATTCTACTATATTTCTTACATTTTTGTTATTTTAGTATATTAAAAAAATATTTATTATTACTTATTTTTATTTTTTTCTATAAATCATAAAAATTTCAAACAAGATATAATCAAGATGAAACAAATATTTTTTGACTAATCTAGATGTGCTCTATCTAATTAAAAACTAATTTTTAAATTTTTTCTTAAATTTTAAATCTTTAATAATTTTTCCATACTTTATGAGATGTTTTGATTTGTACATAATTTGATGTTTGAGGATGTTGTACTTGATTTCCATTTTTTCGTATAATGTAGCATGCACATAAATTCTTTCATTTTATTTTTAATATAGATTTACTTAATATTAAAATAGGAATTTATTATTATTTTTTAGTTTGATAATTCACAGTAATTTCATATGAGGTCTGGTCAACGTGAAACAAATATCATTGGACTTGCCTCAATGAGTTTTATTAAACTAAATATTTATTTTAATATTTTTATATGAATTTTACTTTCTCATTTCTGACATGATTTATAATATATTTTTAGTTGTACTTGTTTTGACAATCAAGGACGTTACACTTGATCTTCTGGTATCTCAAAAATCATTTTTCTAATATACTCTTTCGTATTTCTAAAAATTATTTTCTTTAATTTGGATATTTAATTATGAAAATCTAAATATTCTCTTATGCGACCTTTACATATCACTATTTTGGCAAATTACATTCCTATTAATTTATGTTATTTTAGCCTTAATATATATTTTCTTAAAATAAAAATAAAATTTTGTTATTTTTTATGCTTACATAATTTTGTAATACACTTAAATAAAAGTGAGATTTGTTTGAGAAGAAGCAAACATTGTTGGACTAGACCCAATGTGCATTTTCAAATTAAATATTCTCTTTCGTGTTGTTTAATTTTTATTTGTTGGCATTGTGCATTATTTATGAGACATTTCAATTCATTGCTTGCTGAATGGGGATGTTACATTCTCTTACCTTAACATCTTAGAATGAAACTTGTCTAAACAAGTTATATTATCCTACAATTCTTTTGCAACCATTATCCTCTTATCATGGAAATTTTACTTGTTCTTGATTTGGCTATATTATAGTGCTTCAGTTTATTTCATTTCAATTTTCATACATATTTATGTAATATGTAAATAATTATTTCTTATTATTTATGTTTATTTCCATTGGTCAGTTGTAATATTTCCAAATGAGTTGTAATCAAGACAACAAAAATCATTTTACTTATCTTTATGAGCACTTTCTAATTAAAAATTCATTTTTTAATTTTTTAAAATATTTAATTTTTAAGAATTTTGGAATGCTTTGAGAGACATTTCATTCATACCTTACTAGATAACCGAAAATGTTATTGTTCATCTCCTTATTATTTTTTAATTCATGTTTCATATATAATTTATATCATTTTTTCAAATATTTCTCTTTGATTTAGTTATGTTATATTATTTTAATTTATCTCACTCAAACTATAATTAATATATTTACTTACAAAAAAATAATAAGTTATTTCTATTTATGTTTATCTATTTTAATAATTTATAGTACTCCTAACAAAGTTTGATTGCGATAAGAAAACAATATTTTGACTCATCTCTACCATTTCTCTCTAAATGATTATTCATTTTTATAATTTTTTATTTTTTGTAATTAACACACTTTACAAGATTTTTTTTCTTACTTTTGTTGACGATCAAGGACGTTAGACTTAATCGCCATAGTACTTTGGAATACAACATTTATGTATGATTTCTCTTATTTGTTTATATTTTTTACTTTTATTTTGTTATATTTCTATGTAACTATAAATCACATCTCTAGTGACACTTAATTTACCTTTTTTTCATTATATTATATTATATTAATTTATCTTATTTGAGCTTTAATATATGTTTACTTAATATTAAAATAGTAATTTATTCTTTTTTATTGTTATTTGTTAAGATATTTTACAATAATTCCAAATAAGGTTTGATTGAGATAAAATAAATATCATTGGACATGTCTCACAACCTTTATCTAGTTAAATATTCAATTTCATATTTTTAAGTATTTTATTTTCTTCGATTTTTGTTACCATATATGAGATATTTTGACTCATACCTTATTTTATAATTGAGTATTTACACTCAGTCTCATTATTTTTGAATGTAACTTTCCTGTATAATATATCTAATTTTTCAAATATTTTGTTTTTACTTAGTAAAATTATAATTTATATTTAAATTTCCCCTCGTGTGACCATTAAATTTCCTTTATTTTGTTATATTGATTGCTTTAATTAATCTAATTTTGTCTGTGATGTATAGTAACTAAAAATTAGATGATAACTTATTATTTTTTTATGTGTATTTGCTTTGGTAATTCGTAGTAACTTGAAATATTGTCAGATTGAGATGAAATTAGCATAATTGGACTCATCTCCATGATTTGAATCAAATTAAGTATACATTATTATATTTTTAAGATTTTTGATAATTTTTATCATTTTAAAGACATTTTAATTAATGTATAATTTGATGATTTAGTAAGTTATCCTCAATCTCTTTAGCATCTTTTAATACATCTTTCCATCATCTTTATCTTATTTTTTTAAATTTTTCACTTTGGCTTGGTTAAATTATTATGTAACTCTAAATCTACCCCATATGTCTTTTACATTGCTTTTATTTGGTTATATTATATCACCTAAATTAATCTAATATTTTGTTTAGTATGTATTTACCTAATAGTAAAGTAATACTTTAGTATTATTTATGCTTGATTAATTTGATAATTTTTGGGATTTTCAAACATAGTATGATCGAGATGAAAAGAACATCATTGGTCTCATCTTATTGATTTCTATCTAATTAAATTTATATAGCTATATTTTTAAATATTTTTCAGTGGATTTGCATGACTCACAAGAAATTCTATTTCAGACTTGATTTGATAATCAAATAAGTTATACTCAATCTTTTTGGTTTCTTACAATACATATTTTCTATATAATTTATCTTATTTCTTTAAATAACTTTAATTTTGTTATTTTACTATAAAACTCTAATTCTTCTCTCGTATAACCTATTTATAACTTTGATTTGATTGTTTTATGTTCCTTTAATTCATCCCATTTTTACTTTAAAGCTAAAATTATAATTTAAAATTATTTTAGCTTATTTATATTTGTAATTTATAATAATTCTAAATGAAGTATGATAGAGATAAAACAAACATAATTGGAGTACTTTAAACAAGTTCTAATTAAATATTTATTTTTTTATAAATATTTTAATTTAAAAGTTTTTCTTGCATATTTCATGACTTATCTCTATTTGCACTTGATTTGATGAAATAGAATGTTATAGTTGATTTACTTTGCATCTCACAATAAAACTTTCCAAAAACTTTCTCATGTCAAAGTTTTTGGCAAGATTTGGTTTTATTATAGTGTAAATTTTAATCTTCTCATGTGTGACCTTTATATTACTTTGACTTGGTTATATTATAGTATTTTAATATTTATTTACTTATAATTATAATAATAAATTTATTATTATTTGCACTATGTTTTGGTTATTTGTTGTATTTGAACATAATATTTGATGGAGATAAAATAAACATTATTAGACTAATCATGATGAGCTCTATCTAATTAAATATTTATTTGTTTTATTTTTAAATATTTTATTTTGTAAAATTTTAGCATGATTTTGGATGCATTTCTATTCGTACTAGATTTGTTGATCAGGGATGTTACGCTCGATCTCCTTAGTATCTTGTAATGCACTTTCTTATATAATTTATATTATTTCTTCACATTTCTTGCTTTAGTTCGTGATATTGGAATGTAACCTTAAATCTCTTATTAAATGCCTTTTACATTACTTTGATTTTATTATATTATTTCAAAAATATCTCCTTTGTGACCTTTTCATAACTTTGATATTGTTATATTATACTACTTTAATTTATCCCACTTTAGGTCCAAAATAAATTTTCTTATTATTAAAATAATATGTTATTAGTATTCATGGTTATTTCATTTTCAACTTCTCAATAATTACAAATTAGGACTGATCAAGAGAGAATTGGCTTCATTTGACATGCTTTGATAAGTTTTATCTAATAAACAATCCTTTTTTATTTTAAAATATTTTTATAAAGTATGATTTATGTGATATTTAAAGTAACATCGGATTTGATGAATGAAAATGTTACAATTGATCTTTTGACTATCTTGAAATGAAGATTTTACATAAAAGTTATCTCATTTTTTAACTTTTCTCTCTTTGATTTGGCTAAATTATGATATAACCATAAATCTCCTCTTATGCAACCTTTACATATCCTTGATTTTATTATATTTTATTTCCTTAATTTATCTTAGCTTTTTATATATTTTATATTTACTTAATATTAAGAATAATTAATAAATATTATTTTCACTTATTTATTTTCATAATATGTGGTAATTTCATTTGAGGTCTCACATAAATTAAACAAATGTCATTGGACTCATCTTGATGAGTCCAATTCATTTTTAATTTATTTATATATTTTACAATATTGTATTCCTATGGATTTTTATTTGGTTAATGAGATATTTCATTTTATATCTTATTTGATGATCATGGATGTTCCACTAGATCTACTTGGTTTCTTAAAATACAAGTTTTTTAATAATAAATCTCATTTCTTAAATTTTTTTTGCTTTGATTTGATTATTTTACTATAAAATCTAATTGTCATCTTCTGTAACCTTTGTGTTGCTTTATTTTGTTATAATACTTTCCTTCAATTTATCTCTCTTTTTGTTTAATATATATTTGCTTTTTGTTAAAATAATAATATATTATTACATGTGGTTATTTAATTTGGTAATTTCTAATAACTATATACAATATTTGATCTAAATGAAAAAAGCATAATTGTATTAGTTTAGATGAGCTCTATCAAATTATCTACTTATTTTTATTCATTTTAATATTTTATTTTCAAAGATTTGACATGCTTCACAAGATATTGGTATGACTACCTAAATTGATGATCAATGATGTTACACTCGATATCCATAGTATCCTAAAACGCAACCTTTTCACACAATTTAATCTCCTTTTTTCAAAATTTTTACTTTAAAGATTTTTTTTATTTCTACATAGCTCTAAATCATCCATCATGTGACCTTTACATTGCATTAACTTTGCCATGTTATATTGTTTCAATTTTCTTCATTGCAAATTTAATATATATTTACTTAATGTTAAAAAAATTATTATTTATGCTAATTTAATTTGATAATTCTCAATAATTTTAAATGATAATAATGAAAGATGAAACAAATATTATTGGACTCATTTTCAAGAACAATATTTGATTAAAAATTTGTTCTAATACTTTTTTAATTTTTAATGACTTTTCGATATTTTATGGGATTTTAAGTTAAATTTGTAAGTTAAATTTAAATATTTCATGAGACATTTCAATTTGTAAGTTAAATTTAAATATTTCATTTTCTATATATGAAAGGTTTCATGTGGATTTTTATTTCCCTTATTTTGTCAAATATTTTTCTTTCATCTATTTACATACTATTTGACTCTAAATCATATATTATGTGAGTTACTCATCTCTTTAGTTTTGTTTGTTATATTATTTTATTTTTTATCTCATTGCAACTATAGTATATGTTTATTTAATATTAATATAATAATTTATTATTATGTATGCATATATACTTTGATAATTTTAAATAATTACAAGCATTGTTTGATCAAGATTAGAAAAACATTCTTAGGTTAGTCTCAATGCACACTAACCAATTAACTATTATTATTTTATACATTTAAATAGTTTATTTTTTATAGTTTATAATGTTTTGTGGGACATTTAGTATCTTAGTTAACTATCAATAATGTCACACTAGATCTCTTTGATATCTTGAAATGCAACTTTTCGATTTAGTTCATCTCATTTATTCAAATATTTTCGTTGATTTGGTTATACAACTATATAACTCTCGATAATAAAAAAATCATTTTTATTATTTATGCTTTTTTACTCAATAGATTATCATAATTCAAAATGAAATCTAATCGAGATAAAATAAACGTAGTTGTACTTTATCCTAACAAGCTCTATCAAATTAATTATTCATTTTTATACTATTAAAATTTTTATTTTCTAAGGTTTTCAAACTTTTTATGTGACATTTCAAGTAATATTTGCTTTGACAATCAGAGATGTTAAATTTGTTCTCCATAGTATCTTAGAATATAACTTTTTTGTATAATCTATCTCATTTCATTTAAGTTTTTCTTCGATTTTGATATATTAGTATATTACTATAAATCTCTTTCTATATAACTTTTCTATCACTTTGATTTGGGTCTTTACATTGTTTCCATTTGTCAAATTTTAGCTTTAATAAAAATTCAATTAATATTTAAAAAATTAGTTTATTAATATTTTTACTTATATTCTCTAAAATTTGCAACAATTTTGGTCAATGTCATATCTAGACTAAACAAGCATCATTATCCTTTTCCTGATGAGCTCTATCAAATTAAATATTCTATTTTATATTTTAAAATTATTTATATTTCTAAGGTTTATTTATGCTTTATAAGGTATTTCAAATTATACCTAAATTGATCCAATGTAATATAGCCAAGTCAAAATGAGGTAAAGGCACAAAAAGCTAAGGTATAGGGTTACATAATAATATAATAAAATCAAAATAAAAAATTTGATGAAATGAGAAAAGTTGTATGAAAAAGTTACATTCTATAACACTAAAGTGATTGAATGTAACGTCCTCATCATTAAATCATGTACAAATCAATACATCTTTTATAGCATTTTATTAAGAGAGGAAATAAAATTATTAAAAATATAAAAATGATTATTAAATTAGGTAGAGCTTTTTAATAAGAGTCCAACGATGTTTATTTTCATCCCTATCAAACCAAGATAAAAATTATCATTATTAGAAAATTAAAAATAAATAAATAAAATAAGTTGTTATTTTAATAAAAAGTAAATATATATTAAACCTAAAATAAGACGAATTTAAGCAATGTTATACAAAAAAATCAAAGTGAAACAAAGGTGATGCGAGATGAGATTTACAGTAATAATAAAATATAAAAAAATAGAAGAAAACAATTTTAAAAAAGAGATTAACTATTTAATAAAATTGTATTCCAAGATTCTAAGGACATCAAGGTTAATATCTTTGATAAAAAATTAGTTAATAATAAAAATCCTACATAAAGAAGCCAAACATAATAAACAAATATATATAAAAATAAAAAAAAAACATTTCGTTGGAAAGAGATTATTAAGAAGAGTTTGACGATATTTTTTTCTCTTAGTCTTACCACATTTATATTTAATGCAAATTATCAAATAACAAAGCATGAATATTAGCAAATTATATTCTTAAGATCATGTAGATTTGTAATAAAGATAAAACAAAATAAATTAAAGCACTTTATGATAACCAAATCAAGTGTTTGTTAAGGTCGAAAAAGAGAAGATTTAGAGTTACATAAAATACAAACAAATCAAAGAAAAATATTTAAAGATGTACTATAACTTGTATAAGAAAGATACCTTACAAGAAAGTAAGGAGATCGAGTATAATATTATCAATTATCAAATTATGTACAAATCATAATACCATATAAAGAATGCCAAAATCGTAGAAAATAAAATATAAAAAATAACAAAATTTTTTTTTACCTCGATAGACCTCGTAAAGAATAATCCAATTATGCTAGTTTTTTATTGACTAGAAGATCTTTAGATTTACTAAAAATTTATAAATAAATAAACATGAGTTTTAAAAAAGTATTTTAATATTATGTCAACAAGTATAAAATGTACTTTTAATCAAAGTGAACTAAATGTCACATGAGAAGAGATTTGAAGTTGGACATTAATGTATCAAAATCAAACAAAAACTTATGAAGAAATGAAAAGAATTATAAATGGAATCTATATCACTAAGTTAACTTTGTGTGAAAATGTTTCATAAAAAGTGCTAGAGCTATAGGTAATAAATATTTAAAAATATAAAATGAATATATTTAATTAGATAAAGCTTGTTTAGACTAGCCTTTTAGTATTTGTTTCATCTTTATCAAACTTTATTTGAAATTTTCATAAATTATAACATTAAACTATAATAAATAAAAATACATTATTATTTTAAATTAAGTAATCTAATAAAAAATAAATGAAGCTATTTAAACATCATAGAAGATGAGATCTAGAGTTACATAATATACTAACCAAATTAAAATAAAACTTTTAAAAAAATTAGATAATTTATACAAGAAGCTTACATTCTTTGATTATTACATCTAGTATAATATCTCAGATCATCAAATCAGGTACTAATGAAAATCAATTATAAATTAAAAAAATAAATATTTAATCAAATATAACTTGAGATGAATCAAATTTTGCTTGTTCCAACTTTACAACACCTTCCTTGGGATTAATGTCAAAAACCCAATTAAAGAAGCCTAAAAAAATAATAACTTTGTTTTAAAATATTTAGTAGATATATATTAAAGGTTAAAAAACTATTTTGAAGCCATGTAAAGCAATCACATCAAAATAAATTAAAGGCCACAAGAGAGGAGATTTAGGGCTTCATAGTAATATTATCAAATGAAAGTTTAAAATTTAAAGAAACAAGAAAAATTACACAAGAAAGTAGTATTCTAAAATATTAATGAGATTGAATGTAACTTTCTCAATCATAAAAGCAAGAATAAACTGAAATATTTCATAAAATCTACAAAAGCTTAGAAAATAAAATATTGATAAACATAAAAATGAATTTCAAATTACATAGAGCTTGTCAAAATGATTAAAATTATATTTGTTTCATCCTGATTAAACTTTGTTCAGAATTATAAAGAATAAACCAACCAAATAAGGACTAATAATATCAAATTTAAATTGCAATAGTAAGTAAATATAAACTAAAGTTAAAACGAGATAAATTGAAACAAAATAATATAAAAAAATTAACATGATGTAATGACCATAGGAGATATCATTTAGAGTTACATAGTCATAAGAAAAATCTAAGCTAAAAATTTGAAAAAATTAAATAAACTATACAAGAAATTTGTATTCCAAGATATGAAGTAGATGGAATGTAACATCATCAATCATAAAATCCAATATGAATAGAAATCTCTCATAAAGCATGTAAAATAAAAAAAATAATATTTACCAATACAGTAATGAATATTTAATTATATATAGCTCATTTAGACGATCCTTTGACATTTCATTCTTCTTGATTAGTTTCCAATCATTACAACTTAACAAAATAAATATGCAAAATAATAATAAATTATTATTTTACTTAATAAAAAAAAGTCAAAGCTAAAATCCAACAAATTAAAGCAATGCGATAGTGTTAAATCAAACCAATGTTACATTACATGGTAAAAGAATTACAGTTTCATTGTGATATAAGCAATTCTAAGAAAAATTTTTGATCAAATAAAATATAGTTTTCATGAAAGTTGGATCATAGGATAATAAGGTGATCATATGTAAAATACATGATCATCAAATTTGGATTGAATTAGAATATTTCATTAAATGGAACAGTACCCAAGAAATTAAAAATCTTTATAAACAAAAAAATCGATATTCTTCTTCTTGTTCTTCTTCATCATAATCATCTTCTTCTTCTTCTTCTTCCTCTTTTTCTTAGTCTTCTTCTTTTTCTTCTTCGCCTTTTTCTTCTTCTTTGAGTTCTTCTTCTACCTCTTCCCCTTGTTCTTCTTCTTCTTCTTCTTCTTCTTCTACTTCTTCCTCTTCCTCTACTTCTTCTCCTCCTTCACTTCCTCTTCTTCCTCTTCTTCTTCCTCTTCTTCCTCTTCTTCTTCCTCTTCTTCTTCTTCTTCTTACTCTTCTTCTTCCTCTTCTTCTTTGCCATCTTCTACTTCTTCGTCTTCTTTTTCTTATATGACTTCTTCTTCCACTTCTTCTTCTTCATCTACTTCGTCTTTATCTTCTTCTTCTCTTTCCTCGCCTTCTTTTTCTTCTTCGAGATCATCTTCTTCTACCTCTTCCACTTCTTCTTCTTCTTCTTCTTCCTCTTCCTCTTCCTCTTCTTCCTCTTCTCCTTCCTCTTCTTCTTCTTCTAACTCTTCTTCTTCCTCCTCTTCTTCTTTTTCTTCCCTCTCTTCCTATTCCTCTTCTTCTTTGCCATCTTCTACTTCTTCATCTTCTTTTTCTTGTATGTGTTCTTCTTCATCCACTTCTTCTTCGTCGTCGTCTATTTTGTCTTCATGTTTTTCTTTTTCTTCTTCTTCTTCTTCTACATCTTCATCTTCTTCTTCTTCTTCTTCTTCTTCCTCGTCTTCTTCTTCTCCATTTTCTACTGCTTCTTCATCTTCTTCTTGTTCTTCTTCTACTTCTTCGTCTTCTTCTTGTTCTTCTTCGTCTTCTTCTTGTTCTTCATCGTCTTCTTCTTTCTCCTCCTCCACTTCTTCTTCTTCATCTTCCTCTTCCTCTTCTTCTTGTTCTTCTTCATCTTCATCTTCTTCTTTTTCTTTGTTTTCTTCTTATTCTTCTTCTTCTACTTATGCTTCTTCTTCTTCTTCTTCCTCTTCTTCTTCTTCGTCTTCTTCTTCGTCTTCCTCCTCCCCTTCTTTTTTTGCTTCTTCTTCTTCTTCTTCTTCATCATCATCTTCTACTTCTTCACCCCCTTCTTCTTCTTCTTCTTCTTCTTCTTCTTCTTTCTCTCCTATTTCTCCATCTTCATCTTTTTCATCTTCTTCTTCTTCTTCTTCTACTTCTTTATCTTCTTCATCTTCTTCTTCCTCCTCTTCTTCTTCTCCTTCTTCTTCTTCTTCTTCTTCCACTTTTGCTTGTTCCTCTTCTTCTTCTTCTTCTCCTTCTTCTTCCACTTTTACTACTTCTATCATCTTCTTCTCCTTCTTCTTCTTCTTCTTCTTCTACTAGTACTACTACTACTACTTCTTCCTGTTCTTCTTCTTTTTCCCCTTCTTCTTCTTTATCGTCCTTTTATTCTTCTTCATCTCCTTTTTCTACTTCTTCCACTTCTTCTTCTTCTTCTTCCTCTTCTTTCTCTTCTTCTTCTTCTTCTTCTTTGCCTTTTACTTCTTCATCTTCTTTTACTTCTTCGTCTTCGTCTGCTTCCTATTCTTCTACTTCATCTTCATCACCTTCTTCTTCTTCTACTTCCACTACTTCTTCTTCTTTGTCTTCTTCTTCTTCTTCTACTTCTTCTTCGTTTTCTTCTTCTTCTTCTTCTTCTTCAACTTCTTCTTCTTTTTCTTCTTCTCCTCCTCCTCCTACTTCTTCTACAACTTCCTTTTCTTCTTTTTCTTCTTATTCTTTTTCTTCTTCTACTTCTTCTTCTTCTTCTTCTTCTTCTTCTTCTTATTCTTTTTCTTGTTCTTATTCCTCTTCTTCTCCTCTGTCTTACTCTTCTTCTTCTTCTTCTTCTTCCACTTCTTCTTTGTCTTCTTCTTCTTCTTCTTCTTCATCTTCTTCCTATTCTTTCCTTTTTCTTCGTTGTCTTCTTCGTCTTCTTCTTCTTCTTCTTCTTACTCTTCTTCTTCTTCCTATTCCTCTTCTTCTTCTTCTACTTCCTCTTCCTCCTCTTCTTCTTCTTCTTCTACTTCTTCTTCCTCTCCTTCCTCTTCTTCATCATCATCATCATCTTCTCTTCTTCTTCTTCTTCTTCTTCTTTAGCTTCTTCATCTTCTTCATCTTATTCTACATCTTATTCTCTTCTTCTTCTTCTTCTTCGCCATCTTCGACTTCTTCGTCTTCTTTGTCGTCGTGTTCTTCTTCATCTTCTTCTTCTTCTTTTTCATCTTTCTCTTCTTCTTCATTGTCTCTTCCTTCGCTTCTTCTTCTTCTTCTTCTCCTTCTTCTTCTTCCTCCTCCTCCTCCTGCACAACTTCTTCTTCTACTTCTTCTTTGTCTTCTTCTTCTTCTTCTTCTTGTTCTTCTCCTTTTTATTCTTTTTCATCTTCCTCTTCTTCTTCCTCTTCTTCTCCTACTTCTTTTTCCTCTTCTTTTTCCTCTTCTTCTTCCTCACCTTCTTCCTCTTCTACTTCTTCTTCTTCTTCTTCTACCACTTCTTCTTGTTCTTCTTCTTCTACTTCTTCTTCCTCTTCTCCTTCCTTCTCCTCCTCTATTTCTTCTTAGTCTTCTTCTTCTCGCCCATCTTCTTCTTTTTCTTTCTCTCCTTCATAATCTTCTTCATCTTCTTCTTCATTTTCTTCTTCATCATCTCCTTCTTCATTAACATCTACTTCTTCTACTTCTTCTTCTTCTTCATCTTCTTTGTCTTGTTCTTCTTTTTCTTCTTCTTCATCTTCTTCTTCCTCTTCTTCGTCTTCTTCTTCATCTTTTTCCACTTCTTCTTCATCCTCTTCTTCTTCTTCTTTTTCATCTTCTCCTTCCTCCCTTCTTCTTCTTATCCTTCTCCTTCTTCTTATTCTTCTTCCTCTTCTTCTTCCTCTTCTTGTTCTTCTATGACTTCTTCGTCTTCTTCATCCTCTTCATTGCTTT
>JAIUJO010000414.1:0-222500 GCA_023846275.1 Vanilla planifolia | reverse complement strand
TTCAGTCAAACTAGGCTTGTGTACTAAACTTATGCGAAGATAATAAAGTGATCATCTATGCCCAAGATGCATTTTGACTCATTTATTTGATGCTATTAATAATGTCATCTTGTATAGAAACAATGAGGCACAAAAATAATTTGTACCAATTTCAAGTAATAGTAGAGAGAAATGATCATAATCTATGCCAAAGTGTAGGACTAGATTCACACCTACTAGTAATGTTGTGAGACAAAAGTGGAAGGTACCTATTGAAGAAACAAAAGATTAGTATGGAACAAAAAAGTTTAGAGTAGAGCTAAGAATCCCAAAATGAACTAGTAAAATATGAATATGGTTAGCATTGATTTTTCTGATGTCAAAGTGAATCTATCAAAGTCTAAAGTGATGCATTTGTTAATAGTTTCAAAAAAGTCTGCATCATGAAAATACATTCTTTTAACATAGCAATTCAAATTGATAAATTGTTTAATGTGGACCACTTAGAATTGTAATGACATTTTGTACTATTATAAAGCTCATATTGTACATTAAAGTGAGAATATTTTTTTTATCATGGAATTTAAACATCATTTTGATAATCCAATTAGATGATGAGATCTTAACCATAAATGATAATTGAAAATAAAATAGTTAACCATAAATGACACTTCAAAGTATAATCTTTCTTCATTTTCTCAGTTGTTTTAGTAAGGGTTTGGGCTACTTATCTTCTATCTATGCATATTTATTTCCATTTCAAAGGTATTGATGTAACTATCATATTTGTTTTCCATATAAAATAAAAAAATTCAAATAAAATTTTATTCTTCCTTGGATCATATTAATTAAATGTAATATAGTCGAGCTCAATTTTTTCTATAGTGTAGTTTTTATTGTTGCTCTACTTTAAACATTTATCATTCCCTATCAAGAAGGCATACATAGCCGAATAATCATCAATTGAAAAGTGAAGACATGAATTGCATTACCATCATGATCTCTAATGATACTACTTGCATTAGAAATACTCCTTTTTTAGCGCATATGTACATTTAATTTGACTATCTAAAAAAGTGAAGGACTCCATTAAATGTCTTTGCCCATTCTAATTTTTATGTTTTTAAAGGTGGGAGTCAATCCATTCTACAAAAACTTCTATTCTCTTACCAACTATTGCTTAATATGGAAACCTAGAAAAATATTGTAGCATTATCCAATGATATTGTTTATAATGGTGGTCTTTGATTCAAAATTTCTTCACATACTCTTCTGAGTTCCAAATATTTGAACATATTGGTAGTGATATGATTAAGATCTCACAATTTACTAGACTCCTTGAAATCTATTGGCATTATTATTTAAGGGGAGTTGTTAATATTTTTTATTATCTATAACATATTTGCCAAAGCTCTTGCAAAGATAGACCATATCTTTTGTGGTAGATGGGAACTATTAAAGAATGGTTAATTGAATCATTATTAGGGTAGCGAGGAGATTTGGAAGTCAAGAAAATACATTGTTTATGCATTGCTCTAGATATTGTAACAACTTATTCATAATTCTCAAATCAAACTCCAAAATCTTTGTAGGAAACCTTCCATTCAAAATAATTTTCCTTAATTTTAGTTCAAAAAACTTGCATTGAGCTACGTTAAAAACTATTTACATGTTTAAAGTTCCATCATTGCCAGGGGTGTAAAAGAAGATGTTGAAACATGACTGTTATGTGTGTTCTCTAATGCAAAAACTATAGTCTGTTCCATGTGTTTGATTTGATGACCTTTTGATTACCCTTCAAGAGTTTAGGCTTCATGGAATTGGCTAAGAGGTTTTGGTTAGCTAACATTTTCAAATTAAATTTCATAGAGTACACAAAAATTATATAACCTAGCTTTCTTAATCTTAACTCATTTTCTTCCATTAATGCATATAGTTTAACCCAAGTCATCCAATTAAATTTGTAAATGTCATCATATGTCTCCCATTGAATCTATTACTTAACTTTTCAGGTTTGTATAACATTTAAAATAGTAGATGTATCATCATTAGTTATTAAGTTGAAAAAAGGCTTTGAACATTCTTTAGAAATTTTAGTTTACCACCTATTATTAATAACTTTTTCATATAGTTTGTCATCTTGTTCTGTACTTTTCCAAGTAAATTTTGAAAGAATACTAGATTCTTTCATCCTAAAAATGTAAAGATTCTTAGGTATGTTATAGCAAGAGTTCATCATTAAGAAATGACTTTACAAATGTTTTTAATTGTCATTATCGTTGGACGTTAGTTTTGTAGAATTTGCTATTCTATGTATTTAGTTCTAGACCTGACAAACCTTGAAATATTTGAAGGAAACTCCTAAGAAAAATCAATGGTCTAAGATACCACTCCACTAAAGTAATTATATTATTGCCATAACTATAATGAGAAACAAACTAGGCAGCATTTACCTGTACCCCAATGAAGTATATATATTTCCATCCACAAATTGACTCATTAATGTCATATAAAAAGACTCCATTTGTAGTATAATGAGCAATCGTTAAATAAGTCTACATTGCATAACCCCCATTTTTAGTCTGAAGATGTCTTTAGGCGTGTCACAAAGCCATGAACGAAAGTCTTAAGCTACTTGTAGCGTTCCCAACCGAAATATTGAATTGGGTTGAAATGTTGAATTTTACAAATATGTTATTGATCATATACTGATAAGTGCTATACAAAGAATTTTTATGTTATTTTGTGAAAAAAATTCCTATTTTTATTGAAACTTTTTTATGCAAAAATATATTAGTTGATCATAAAAAACATTTATAATTATAAATAATTGAAAAAAATATTTATATTTAAGAAATAGCATGAATAATTCTTAAGATTTTTTGTTAATTTTGTTAGAATTAGTTATATTTATTTTAGCATTCTTAAAAGACTACTAAAAATATATTTTCATTAGATAATTAAAAGAAATAGTTAATTGTAAATATTAATAACTCTACTCAATATTATATGTTTTGCTTTTCACTTATCTTGACCAAAAAAGTATAGCTTAAAATTAATAATTAATTTAAATTTAATTCCTTAAAAATTATAATTATTATTGGTATGCATTATTGACAATAAATATGCAAAATTTTTCTTTTCAACTTCAAATTTTTCTAATGATTAACTACAATATTATTAGTATGTTAAAATTAAATTTTATTTTATCAAAATAATATATATTAGGTATTATCATTTTTAAATTATTATAATAACTAAATAACTTAAATTACTTTGTTACTAACATTTAATGATGGCTTAATTTTTATGATCATTAAAATTAATAAATAACATTAATCATTAGAATTAATGTCATTAATTAATAACCATCATTATAGTACATTAATTCTGGTATGGCAAAAGTTTCATATAAAGATTATTAGCTGTTCTATTTAATGGAGTAAAATAGATGGGTAATGGACAACATGAAAAATAATAAAAATGAAAGAATAAGAGGGAAAAGAAGATGCATAAGGTCCTAAAATTAATCTATCTATAAAGTGTTCTTATCCTAGGCTCTCATTAACAGTAAAGGGATGAATAACATTTTTTATTAGTTAAGTTTTAGTATATATTTAGTAAAATAATGTTAATTATAATTGCATTTTAACAATAATAACATAATTTAATGTAAAATTATACACATAATTTATACTTAAAATATTATTAATTAATATTATGAAAGTTTTATTCAAATGGAATAAAGCTTAATTTGCGTAATAATAAAGAATAGCGTCAATTATATTATGCTTTGATACTTATTAATAAATTATCTGGTTAATGATTAAGTATTTGTATCACTAACATAATTATAAGCATCAACATTACAAAATTAACATCTTTTATAAAACTTTAGTTAAAAAATAATTACAATAATATTAATTTGATTATAATGAATTACATAGCATAATTTATTAAAGAACTATTATGATTAATAAAAACTATAAAAAATAAATATTCATAATTCTAGTTAATGTTATTTTTCTTTACAATTAATTAATTTAAAAAATTGGGTTAATAATTACAATTATCATAAATACAATGGCTATTTTAAAATTATTGTTTATTATTTCTTTTCCATTTTATAATACTTTTGATTATTATACAATTCACGAAAATAATAATAATGACTCATAATGTTAATATTGATTAAAACTTTTTATCATTGGAATACAATTATAATTCTTATGAGAATATATTAATAATATTGTTTTTTTAAAGAAGTAGGTTTATGATAATTATTGTTTTGGTAATTAATATTTTTATTATAATAATAATAAATTATTATTGCATATTTTGAGTAAATTTTATGATAAAATCTATTTCTTAAATATTGTTCATACAAAGATGTTGTAATATGAGATTATTCATTTATTTATTTTTATTTTTCTTTCTCATGCTTTATTGATGTCTGCTTAGTCTCTCCCCCTTTTTTTTATCAAATTGTTTGTTTCCTTTCGTCTACATCAATACAACTTACTCTCATTCTTACTCTTCGCTATTTTCTTAAATGACATATCTCTATCCATTACATTGTCTATCAAATACATTTTTTTTATTCTTCCATTATTCTCTCTCTTCTTTCTCACTCTCTCTTACTTCCACTTCTCTCATTTTATCTCTTCTCACTCTCTCATCTATGCCTGATTTTTTCTAGATATGTTCACATCATCCACTCTACAGCTATCTTGGTGACTTCACTCTCGGTTGCTCTTTATATCTCTTTTTTATTTTTCTGTTTATCATTAATCTTCTTTTCATTCACTCTATAGGTCTTAATATAAACTTCTATAATTATCAATGTTTCATGTTTTGACTCTTCTCATGATATCTATCTTTTATTCCTCTAACAATCTCTCTTACAGAGCCTCATTCATTTGTAATTTTCCCTCTCTTATCTGACCCTTAATTCTATCTTTTCACGTCTCCCTTTATATATTTATCTCTTTGTCATTATTTATAACTCTCTATTTGCTTTTTCTTTCTTCTATCTCTCTTAGACATCCCCCACTTCATAGCACCTTCCTCCAATTCTTCATTCTTTCTATCTCTCCTTCTCTTAACTTTTCACTTCTCCATTTTTTCTTCCATCTCACCCATGTCTTACCTCTCTTGTAAGATTTTTATTGTTTATCTATCTTTGTTGCCTTCTCTCTTTGTTTCCATCTCAATAACACAATAATTCCTAAAAACATTATGATATAATTAGTTGTTCATAACAGTAAAAAAAAAGATTTATCAGTGCAAGAATAATTATTATTCTTAATATTTGTGAATAAATTTTTTTAATAATTAGTTTTAATTAATAGTATTCTTCTTGATATTGCTTTTATTATTTTTCTTCTTCTTTTATAACTTTTCTTATTCCTCACCTTCTTATTCCTTTAATTGTTTTATAATTCAACTTATTGGTCTTCCATTTTTATTTATCCAAGTTATTGTTTTCTTATTCTCTTTTTCTATTATTCTATCACTACTCATTTCATTTTTATTCTCATAAATTTGTATTTTCCAACTTTAGTAATCATTTTTCATGTTTTATTCTTCTTCTTGTCAATATTATCTTTATAAAGAATTTTTTTCTTGTTTTTATAATTTTAAACATAATTTTCTATTGATCAATTACAAAAGAAAGAAAAATAAAATTTTCTATTAATTAGTTTTATAATGTGCAAATAATATTTGATTTATTTATTAATAATTAATGAATTCATTATTTTAATTTTCTTCTCATTATCCCTTGATATTAGACCCTATTAATTAAAAATACTCATATGCTTCACTTTATTGTTTTTCTTCTTTATGCACATCTTCAATTTCCACATAGTTTTTTTTATTTCCTAACACTTTATTTTCCAAATTCTTTAATTCTTCATTTTATTATTGATGTTATTCTCTTACTCTACACTTATTCCATAGACATTACTTCTTTTACAATAATTTTAATAATGTTATTCTCTTTTTCTACTTCATCTTCAATTTTTTCCTTCTTATTCCTTATATCCTCTAAATAAAAACCTTTATTTTAGGTTTCATTCTTTTTGTGACATTATTCATTTTAAGGATAATAAAAGATTAAATAGAACGAGAAAATATTATTATTGGTTACCCTATGAATGTAAAAATTATCTTTTTAAAAGATATTATTATAATTCAATATATAAAAATATTAATTACTAAATTGTTATTCTTCAATTGTAGACACTAAGAATGACATAATACTAAGAATTAACATTTTTATAAAACAACAATTAATTCCATAATTATGCCTTATTCATCAGATATTATTAATAAATACTTTCAAAATATGTTTTTATTTTGGGAAAAAATTTCATATTAACATATAATAAAGAATACTAAGAATTATGATGTTATTTCAAAATTACTAATACATAATGAAATTTTTTTCTCGTTTAGAACAATAATAAAATAATAACAAATAAATTTAATATATTAAAAATCTTAATTACTTTTATTAAAAATTAATGATAAAAAAATATGCAAAATACTAATTCGTTATGTTTAAGAAATATAAGATTTTATAACAATATTATAGTTATTTATTTGAAAAATTATGTTTTTTATAATATATTTTAATAATTATTACTTGAAATTTGTTATGATAAAGCTTAAAAAATTTAATTTTTTAAAAAGTTGATTACTTTTTATTAATTTTTATTTTAAAATAATAAAAAATAATAATTATAATTACAATAATTAATTTATAATTTTAATTTTAATTCAATAAGATTATTATAATTGTTAAGTTTATGATACAAAGATTTTTAACTATTTTTTTAGTAGATAAGTTTAATAAAATGGTGAATAAAAAGAAACAAAAATAGCAATACTAATAAATTCAAAAAAGATACTAAAAATGAAGAAGGTCCTTACTATAAATGTAAAAAGTTACCTCTAGTTGACTAAACATAAACTATAACTAGATGAATTGGACAAGATATGGAATAAGCTGAAGGTCAAAATTGAAATATCATGATAAATAAGTATTGATTGATGAAGTCAACTAAAAGAACAATGATAATTGAAACTAATTAGTTGAAAAGCTAATCCTGGCATGGTGCTATGTGTAAAAACGAGTAGTAAAGCTATTAGTGAAACCTCTGCAAGTTGGATAGGAGGATACAAAGCCATCCTCCTAAAGTGGAAAAGAGGTTAATGCCATTTAGTTAAGATGAAATCCATAATATTGTCCCAACATTTTGAACTCTTACTGATGAAATTCAATATGAGAATTGTTTTGTCAAATAAGATTTGCTCTGCTTGGCCTCTCATCTCACCAGATTGGATTTTGTTGAGATAGCCTCTCTTAACAAAGATGGTAAAGGCTAAAAAAACTCACTAGAGATTGGGACTAGTTATTTATATGGTATGAGATATCAAACGTATAGTAAATTCTGTAGTCTTCATGTAAATGCAACACATATGCATTGAATCCTTATTTCTTCATAATTCTAAGTGGTCCAACAACATGAGCAAGAAGTTCTTCAAGGGTTCTTAGTAGAAATCCCTTGACATAATGCAAGCCATCACATATTTTCTCTTAGTAAATTCCCAGGTTTTTGTATGAGCATCTACTAGTCATTTATGTATTTCTTTGCTTCCATTAAATTTTTTGGCAATATGCTTTAGTAATGATGAAACATGATGAGCATGACACTCAATAGACTTAGAAGTATTAAAACCACATGGTAATGGAATTAAGTCAATAGGACTCCAATGATGGTCTCATGAAATAATTTTGAAAGAATTCAAATTGTTATCCAATTAACAAACTTATTACAAGAAAGTTTTGTGTGGAATAATAAAAGATCTTTGCAAAAACTTCTTTAGTTACTACGCTATGAAGAAGGCTATCAAATATTTGATTCACTAATTATGTTTCCCAATCTGTCTGGGATGATAAGTTAATAAAAATTTAAGTTCCATTCCACAGAAGAACCAAAGTTTCTTTTCAAAGAACTAGTAAATCATACATCACAATCAGACATAATTGTTCATGCTAAACCATGTAATTTTGCAACTTCATAGAGAAAGAGTTTTGTGATATGGGGCATTGTATTTCTTATAACAAGGTATGAAATAAACATAGAAAAGCTATCAATAACCATAAATATGAAATAACACTTTTTAATGATTTTTGATAATTCAAATGCAAAGCTCACTTTAATATCTTTTTTTAGTCATTGTAGTAAAGGTAGTAGAGTATATATTACTTGGTCATAATTCACAAAGTTAGCTATAACACAAGTTCTTTTTTAAGCAAGTGTGCCTACTCATGTAAGCATCATCACTTTTGGTTTTTTAACATCACTTCCTTCCTATCTTGATCTCTTAAGGGTGCACGTAGAGCATAGCTAGAACATTATGACATGCTCTCTAATGTGCCTACAGCGAATCTTTGGTCATGATCCTATGCACGGCTCTATTACTTTGTGTTATATCATTAATTTTTTTTCTTTTTGTCTCCTAACATTCAAGTCTCTTCAATTCTTTTTGGAACTAATTCTCATGTTCAATTGTCTTCTTTAGGAGGTGAAGGCTTCTATTGGTTTAATCAAGTGGTTTTATTAATTTGGTTAGTCACACATAACTTTAGCTTGTGTTCATTAACCTCTTCAATTGATATGTTCTAATAATGTCTTTCATCAACACTCTTTTGTCGTGATTCAAAAAAAAGTTTATTCTATCCCTCCTAAACTAATAACATTATGATTCACTAGTATATATTAGTAGATTCCTAGAAGTACTATTTAATAGATAATCTTATAAATATTTTTTTAATGGTAGGAAGCTTCACTTAATATTATTCTTTAACTCTTGTCTTTTTGTCATTATAAATCCACCATAAATAATAGGGTCACAAATATGGTATTGTCTCTAACTTTTGTCATTCCATAAGACTTTATAATATTTCTTTTAGCTTTTAATTTCACTAATTGTACAAATAATCTTTTTCATCACTTGTATTTAAGTAATGAAGATTTCTTCTTTTTATTTTGGTTAATGTGATACCTCCTTTGGACTCACTATAAGAGATTAAGTTTCATCAACTTTTAAAGGAGTTGAAAATATCTTTTAATCTCTACTATATTTATTATTTAATCCTTTGTAAATGCTTTTGGGAAAAGTTAAATGCATAATTTTTGAAATTTTTCTCATATGCATTCTATCCTATTATAGTGATCATAATACATCAAAATTTTGTTGGTTCGAAGAATGCTGTTAACTATGGCTATAATATATATTTTTTGAAAATACTTTTCCTTTTGATGCAAATTTTGAAACACTTACTCTGAACTTCTATATTATATCCTTTTAGCTTTGTCCAATTTCATTCATTTTTCATTTCAATAGCTATAGCATATGTAATCGATTATTTCAAACATAGAATAGGGAAAGTAGATAACATAATATTAGTAGAATAATATAGATATATAATATTGTTTGATAAAGTCTGCATGATTTTATTAGGTATTCCCAAACTAATAGCATGTCATCAAACTTCTATGATATATTTCTACAATGTTTATCTTTGTCAATATTTTAGACTACAATACTTTGGCAATCTTTCCACTATGTAACCCTTGACATTAAATTCTTCTTGGATTAACAACTTTCCACTAGGCTAGGCCATGAGTTATCATTTTTAATCAAGCATATGCCAATTTATCAGTTGATGAATAATTGTATATAGAGAAAAATGTCTCATTACTCTAACAATATGCTTAATTTTTGTACATCTATTGTAGAATCATAAATTTGGAAATGAAGTACAACATTTACCTTGGAAGATAACTGCTACTCTCATGTGTTAATAAGGTGAAATAGATTTCATCCTCATCTTTATCTGCATCTACTTTAGGATTATACTTAATAATCTAGAATTCTTCTAATTAAGAGTATTTTCCATTGATGGATCATCTTTTTGATCCATCATTAGGAGGCATTGGTATTTTAATACTATCTTAATTAGCAGTTGTATTTGTTAGGTTAATAGGTCTACCATCATGTTCAAACTAGATGGTAAATTAGTTGACACGATCACCAAAACTGAAGCCTCTTTAATCTTCTAATTTTTTTTTATGATTTACTCTTAAATTATATCCTTCTTTTTGTCTTTTATTAGTGTAAACTCAAAGTGTTCTTATGAGAAAAATAATATGACCTTTTTGTGATGTGTTCTCATCCTGAGCCATTGTTAGCAGATATTCTCTTTAGAGAAGTAGTAGTGAAAGTGAAGGCAAGATAGCGGTAATAAGAAAAAGAAGAATGAAAAGAAGAAGAGGTTTTTTGTCACACGAATATTGATTTTCTTAAGGATTTCCCTTCAAAGGGTTTGAAATTCATAAATGTTTTGATTCACAAAATTCTCTAAATTCTTTTTAATTTCTCTTCAAATTGTTCTAAATGTTCTTTTGATTCTCTCTAAATTATTTTAAATTCTTTCATACATCTTCTTCAATGCTTTATATAGAGGCTAGCATATAATATCAAATTACAAAATGCCTATCATTTTAGTTACAAAAAGAAACATTTGACCATTGATAATGTTTTGAAATTTTGTCAATTTTGATTCATCTAGCCCAATTTCCATCCATTAAAGCCTTACTTGCATGGGGCTTCTACGCCTTGATTGTTTGAGAAAACTTTTCATATGTAAGCATGGTGTCATATGTGCCACTAACTACAGGAGTGATGCATGTTGCCGTCAACCACCAATGCACCATCATGCATGTCGGGTTTAGTGCTCCTAGCAGTCATGTGTGGACTTGACCAATGTAAGTGGTGACATGCTTGTGGTTGGGTGTATGTGGGTTAGCCCTTGTGCACAAATGTGAATGAGTATAGCTTTTTAGGATTAACTTAACATCACTTCTTTTTCCTATGGTTCTCCTAAGGGTACATCAATGTTATGTAGAAAGATATATAAAATATATTTTAGCTGATAGATAATTAAAAGAGACATAGATTCTAGTTATATATATGTAAGAGGCCCTATGCAACGATCTTACAGGTTTAGAATCAGTAATCTTAGGATTTTCAAGCAAGTACAAACTTTCCTAGAAGTAAAAAACGTGTATTGATTCTGAACATAAGGGATCTCAGTATAGAGGAAAAGTGATTTAAACAACAGACTCCTAATTACTCAGATTAGTAATAAAGTGGTGAGGCACATGCATAAATGGTATTCAAAGAATGGTAAACAAGAAATCACGGTCATATAAAATAATAAGGAAGTTGAATATGATGATTTTGTTTTCATAAAGTCGAAATAATGTGGTGAAAATTTTTCTTAGTGAGTTGATAGTGTTATGAATAATAATGGGTCAAGAACTTCCATTTTGAGCCTATCAAATGCCTTCCAAGGACACCTCTAGAATTACAGTAATAGATTATTCACACACAACATACTCAATTAAAAAGGATTGGTCGTAGAATTACATTACTTCATTCAAATATTTTTATCCTATATCAGCGAGCTTCCCCTTTTATAGAGATGTCAATGGTAGAATACTAATTTTTCTTACTTAAGAATATAAAGAGGGAATATTTTAAAATTATAATGGACATTTTAGAATACCAAAAATTAATAAAAATTTCAAATAACCTAATTTCAATTTTTCCAAAAAATATGAAAAAATAACTTGAAAAACTATAAAATTAATTGGAATAAGTAGTTTTTAAATAAGCTATGCACTTTGAGCTTGATTAATGATGACTGGTGAGGTAATGGATGGTTTTGTTGGTGCAAGATAGATGGATCGATGTGTGATGCTTTAGGTTTTTTTTTGACAAATGTCCCAATCAAGGTAGAGTGAGTAAAGAAGCAAGCTATGCTTTAGGTTTGACTTTTCCCTTGACATAAGAGGGAGACAATTAACACATATTAATAGAACAATGTGCTCATGGATTAGATCAGCAAGATCATATTACAAAGTTTGGAGGTTGACACGGGTCAACTGAGCGGTGACTACGGCTTTAATAGTGGTAATTGTCGAAGAAAGTGATAGGAAAAGCCAAAAACTCAACTTTAAGCTTTTTAGGTAAAAATCTTCATCAAAGTTCACATAGATGGAATTATAAGTTGCCTAAAAGAATAACCTATACTTAATATAAAGTTTGAAATATCTAAGAAACTATCAACTGATCTTCGAATGACTTAAATTAAAGTGTAGATTTAAATAACTTAATGAAGTAATGAAATGTAAATTAAAATTTTGAATAAATAAGGGTCAACTATAATTAGCCACTACAACTACAATGATAATGAAGATTAATGAGAAATAGAGGGTTCAATCTTGGCATGACTTAGAGTAGAACAAGAATACCTCCAAGTGAAACCTCTAGATGATGTACTAGAAGGTACTAGGTTTCCATGCCTCCACTCGCAACTTTCAGCTAAGACATTATAACTCGTACTTCGTTGGGCTATAGCGAATCTGTACTAGCAACCTAGTACCCAACCCTACTCCTTTTGCATTATCACCAAATTTTGTTATTTTCTCTGGTCCATTGATTTTTTCATCAATTTTGGTTTCAGTTAGCTTGGAAGTCATCTATTGACAATAACATTGACATGTCCACTTGTCTTTAATTTCTTCAATGTGTTGCCAAATTCTTTTGGGGGAATTGATGATCCAAAATATTCTCTTTAATTCTTATTTTAACTTAAACATTTGAAACATAAAAATCCCAAAATTTCACACATGATAGGTACATAAAAAACATTTAAATTAGAATTTTTTAAAAATTTTAAAACAAAATCTTTAAAAATGTATGTGCATCATCCTTCTTTATCAAAAATAAAACACTGGTAAAAATAATAAATATCATGAACAATCACAAATTAGAAGTTTTTAACTCTTTGGTTTCATGAATGAATTGGAAGAAATAAACCCATGTTAAGTAGATTTGAAGGTTTAATTTGTGAAATAATAATGGAAAGTTCAATGGATTCACGAGTTTGATTTCTTAGTTTGCAAGCACAAAAGCCTTACTAAAATTAGTGATTCGTAATCCTTTAACCTTATTAAGTTTAAAACCTTTATTTAAGAAAGATATACTAACATGCACAATTCATCGATGCCATAGCCATTGACCATGAGATAAAGATTAAAGTCATTTTCTTTTAGCTTTTTTAAAGATAGAGAAATTACCTTATATACAATATACCCTCTAATTTAAGTAAATGCTATCCCATTCTAAATATAATCACACATTTGAAGAATAAAAATTTACTTGAAATCTACGTTAAAGACATTTTGTTTTAGCATTTTTAAAGACAGGGAAATTACCTTATATGCATTATACCCTCTAATTTAAGTAAATGCTATTCCATTCTAAATATAATGACACATTTTAAGAATTAAAATTTACTTGAAATACTATTATAATAATAGGAAATACTATAGAGGTTATTTAATTATAAATCATCATAAAGAACTTTGCAAATTTGTCGTGTAAATATAATTTTTAGTAGTTTTAAGAAAACTCATGACAACACCACCTAAGACCTTTCATGATTTGACATTGGAAAACATAGTGCTCATATGTCTGGAGCATGAACAATCAAGGCAACACATGCTTCCACTTCCACTTTGCTAAAGGCATATTAACAATGCATTCTTATGAATTTTTTTCTACACACAAGTTTGGCTCAAACAACATTAGTGTGTCAAAATCGATGCATGGTTCATACGCTTTTTCACCTTAATTCATAAAGAGAAGTATTTGCAAACATAGATTTCCTTATTCTACCTTTGGTTTTGTATGCTTAATTTTGCAAAACCAATTGTAGCAATATTAGTTGATGTATTGTAGAAATATGAATTATAACAAGGCTTTTTAACTTTTGGCGATCATAACACTTGTACTTGATGTGAAGACATTTTCGACAACAATAGTTTTTTAGGAATACTATTTCACACATTTTGAGCATATACCATAATGTGATCCTCTTTTATCTATTGTGCGTTATATTTACAAAATTCTTTTTAAATAACAACGAATTCTTTATATATTTTTAAAGTCATTATTATAGTAATTAAATGCAAAATGGTATACATCCAGTGTGTTTTTAATGTAGGACTATCCATGATTAATACAGTCAAAATCAACTTTAGTTTAGAAGTAGATTATTGATATATTTATTTTATCTCTTTTCTTGGAATTGGTGGAACATTGGTCACTCTAATTGTACTCTTAAAGCAGCAATCATAAAACAAAGTTGTTAGTTACTAATAAATGTTTGACTTTATTTTATTTATGTAGTCCAAGATCATGAATGTACCAAATATATAGTAGTGTAGGGATATTACATTTGAAATTATGAGAAGAATGGAGACCAATGCTTAAGGATAAGCTTAACTTGCAAAAGTGACACATGGAAAAATTTAACTAATCTTAATAATGCATTGTTAAAACATGTCTTTTAGGTCATAATATTCTCTGGATTTGAAATAGTTCAATTATGCTAGCATTAAATGCCTTTTTAGAGTGAATTTATTTTTTAAAATAATGAAATTAAACTTAATATATGCTATGTCTACTTTACTCTAATGAATGCATAGCATGATGTCTCATATCACACTTGTATGGTCCACATTCTAGTTTACATCTATAACGAAAGTTTAATATTGTCATGGCATATTATATCTACAATGGGTATAGATGTGATCAACATCTTAACAAAGCATAAGAAATGCATACTTATTTGTACAAGGTATCAGTCTTTTACATGTCTTAAATTCTTTAAGCGTCAAGTTTCCACCAATGTCATGTGAGTAAGAGTTTTCATTCATATTAGTGCATAAAGTTTTTACTGTTAAGTACTACCATATGTAAAAAATATTTTATTAAAATCTTTGCAATTATTATATCATATTGATATGACTCAACACAAAAATTTAATGTAGTTGCCAAAAATGTTGTTCATATGTGATCACTTTAGTTTTTCTCTTGGATGTTCTTATTATTAAATGTGCAAGAATGGCAATAAACTTATTATTGTATATATTAAAGTTCAATATTATTGTACTTTAATGATATAAGAATCACAACTATATGATTCACTTTCACATAGGTCTTAGCAAAAGTTTGACATTAAGTTATTGTATGACCATGATCATCATATCATATAAGTACACTAATTGGCATGATTGATGTACTTCACTAATGTATGAGAATGATCAATGAATTATTCTTGTACAATTCATTATTTTTTATTAATAAGTATAGAAGGCTTAAGAAACTATATGTGAGAAAAACAATCATCTTGTAATTTTATTTATATTATTATTATTATTATTATTATCACTTATCACTATTCTTATGATACAATGATGTATAATAAAGATACAGAGAGGATTCCAAAATATTAGGAGTTAGTTGATGAATCATGACAAGAGGATTAAAAATAAAAAATGATTTGTGATTCATTAGGGATATCTTAAGAAACTATATGTGAGAAAGATGAATAAATGTTGAAGTATCTTACTGCTATATCTTACTTAGATTGCAAAATTTTAGGAGGTGGATATGACCAAACAAAAAAGGGATTATTAAGTTCAGTTTAACTTAATTGGATGAATCGTTGCTTAAACAACACCAAACTAGTTCTTCTTAAAGCAAATATGTGGTTTTAGTAAAAATGAATGAGGATATTTAAACCGTTAAGATGTGCTTGTATGTTTTTAGAAAAAAATAAACCTTAAGGAAGAAGAAGGAGCAAGTTTAAAGTTTTGAAACAAGGAAAGACCCATCCTAGATGAAGGCATTTACCTAAATTTCTAGGTAAGATGATCTTTCAGTAAAGACAAAAACTTCAGCTAGGTTGTAAGGAAGATGAGAATGAACTGTCATGCTAGCTTTGTAAGTAGAAACTTGGCGAAATGAATTGATTAGAAGCTAGTCGATCTTCTTTCGTGAACCTTGTTTAAAGAAAATGGGAACCTCTAATACCCATGACTAAAGAGAATTCTTATTAGCATACAAAGATTGTTTATCATTTCCTTTCTTATGAAGTATTTTTAGAGGAATCGTGCAAGATTTTGCGATATTAACTAAATTAAGAATTTAAGGAAAATTTCTGTTCATATACTTCATGATTTGCTTTACTTATCAAAATAATGAGAAGATGAGATTAGAATGATTATTTATAGATGGAACAACCTCACAGCTTAGACATGATCATCAAGCATGCTAATGTTAAAGCTTTGTAGATAGTCTAAATATGTTAGCAATGTGCAAAGTTTAGTATGTTTGATGTTTTGAAATTGTTAAACCATGGTATAATAAATTGTTTGCATGGGTCTAAAAACATACACAACTTCTCTTTATTTTCATTTTATTGTTTTACTAAAAATAAACTCCAACTTTGTACGTAAATGCTTTTCTACATAATAAAAGGCAAGAAATATAAAATCCTAGAAAAGTAAAAATGATATATGTAATTTCACTTCATGAAATGATAAAAACAAATATATCTTCCAGAAAAAATGTATGAAAGTATGCCACTTATTAAATAATTAATTTAAAACATAAATTCAAAGATGAACCATGATTTGGAATTGAGAACTATAGCCACTTACTTAGATCAAATATTTTGCCCAATTGTTCCTTTCCTTGCATTTGCTTGGGAAAGGTGGAACCATAGTTTGGCTAATCCATGGAAAGACTAGATTCAACCTGTAGGAGAACCCAAATGACTTTTAAGGTTTGTGTTTATAGCCCTTGGTTTCTAGTTAGAAGGCCTTTTAGAGCTAAATTTAAGGACCTAGAAGAGGCTAGGTTGGTTATTGATATGGTTGGCAATAAAAGAGTTGGTCATGACTAAAACTACTAAGGTTCCGGTTAGACCTTAAGCTATATGAATAATCCCTAATGGGGCTTAAATTAGAGACTTAAGGTTCCTTACATGGCTATGTAAGGTAAGCTTAGCCTTACAATTACACTTAAATGCTTAGAATTAATTGAAGAAAAAGGAACCAATAATAGAATGTATTAGTGATGGGTTGGGAAAATACCGTTGCTAAAGCTCTATACAAATTAAAAATTAAGACTTGGTTAGAGAAGCTTATATTGAGGTCATTGAAGAATGTAAAAGAGCTTGTAATAACACATTAGAATGCATTAGGTTTGATCAAGGAATCTAGAATCTTTGAATGCATGGGTGACCATATTTAATCTCTTAAGCCTTATGATGAGACCTTGGTTGGAGATCTTTTGGGCATATGATAGTTTAGGAGAGATCTTAGAATGGGTATGGTGACTCATGGGTCACTAGTGATGCCTCTTTGAGCACATGCTTAATTATACTAGAGGTCAACTATATATGGACCTAAGAGAAAAAGCAAAGGCTTTGTGAGTACTATGGTTAGCTCAGATAAGAAATAATCTTAAACCAAATGATGTCATGAATAAATACTAAAAGTAATGGCTATGAAATTATAAATTATTGAACTAGAGTTTAGAAGAAATCTTCGAGCATTCAGTTAATAATAACATTTGATAATTAACAATTGACTTAAAGATGAAACACTAAATTGACTTAAGGCATGAAGAATTTTAGTTGTTAGCCTCTAATCATGCATGCTTATTCAAGAGGTAAGAGAGTTGAGCTACTCTATTATACTATCCAAGAGGTAGTTACTCATGGTTGGTTGAGCTTATAAAAAGAGTGCTAGATTAAATTCTAAGAAACAAAATGTTTTGCTAAATGCTACAAAAGTTATCACAGAATTGACTTATTACACATTTAGCCTCATAGAGAATAACATGATATCCTAAATTATGGAGGTAACTACATGTGGTTGTTGAGAACTTCCTACACCTTATGGGTTTAGCCCTTCTTATCAACACTCCTTTGCTGAGTGCTAGATTATGTCATTTGTTAGGGGCATCATGCCTTGTTATGATTGTTATGGATAAAATATTGTATTAGATTATTCAAGGGACACTAAGCTATAATATATGCAAAATATATATATAAAAATATAATATATATATATATATATATACATATATATATATACATATATACATATATACATATATTTATATATATATTTATATATGTATATAAAGATATATACACTTAGCTAGTAGACACTGATGTTGTTGTGGTAGTTAAGAACTAATGCCATTTGCTAAAATGATTTACTCAATTGTTACAAATAGACCTCTTGTTTACTAATTAGTTTTATAATATGGTTGAAGAATTCCCTATTGACCACTAAAGTTTGTCCCGTATGTTTTTGTTGAACAAAGGAACTAAGGGTGGTTCTGTAGTAGTCAAGTTACAGATTGCCAAAATGAGCACATGAATTAGATGATTCACCATCTTTATTTCACCATCAGTATCGTAGATTTGATATTTTTTGTAATTAAGTATTTTTTAAAGATTGTTATGCTATTGGAATCATATGTTAAACTTGGTAGTTTCTTGCAAAGTTTTTATATTAATCATTTGTAGTTATTCATGGTGTTGCTCTGAAATGGAATATATTCAAACAATTTGTTGGATTTTTGTTATAGCCATGTTTTTTAAAAAATGGAAATTAAAGGTACAATGATCTCTAATAATAAATAGCATGAAGGATGGCATATTGTAAATGTCCATTTCTTTTGATTTAAAATTCCTATTTTCAAATGATATGATTTCTACTTAGGTATGCTTGTAAAGCATAATTAGCCATAACTAAAGGAAAAACATCCTGCTATATTGCTAGTATTTTGTCAGTATTGTGTACTTTGCAAAGTATGAAGAAAAATGTCATACATACATGCTAAGTACACAAGAAGTAAAAAACCAATTTTATTATCAAATTAGTACAAATCCTCTAAGATGATGCGTCATATGTGGTATGAAGTATGACTATGTGATATTCTAACTTTATCCAATTGACCAATGGCTTTGCATATCATTGAAACTTTTTCCACATCCAACTTGTTTAACTTTGTAGATTATAATAACCTTTATATTAAATAATTGCCGCACTTATCTTGTGCTGATTTCGTTGAATAATATTTGATAGCTCGTAGAGAATGTTGATTTGACCATATGCTATTTAAAAGATTTTTAGATGGTCTATTTTGATGACTAACAAATGTATCTACTTGTTATTACTCAAAAAGAGAAAGGAACATAGAGAATTCTTTAATTTCTAATAATGATTTGCTGCTCATAATTTGAGAAATTGACTCCATTATTTTCCTTTTGTTATTACATATAATTCCAACATAACCAACATGCCGATTGTGATTATTCACAAAACCATCAACATTTAGCTTACACATTTTCTTTGCAGATCACTAATTCAATACTTCACTTCTTTTGTACCTCATAACTAAATAAGGACTAAACCAAGTTGAGCTATCTGATGATTTCAAAATGATGTTTGTGTGGTGGCAATAGAGCTAAAAGTGTCTCATCACTTCAATATGACACTAATAGCAACTGTGTTTATAGGTCTATTAACTTTCTCACGGATTTTTGGGTTATCAGTCTGCCATATCTTCCATAAAATAATAAGAAGATGGATCTGAAGGCCTTCTCTTCAATCTATGTGGGTGTTTCTTTACATCAAGTCGCAAGATGTTTGGTGGATCATTTTAGTTGTTTCTTCTTGTTCAGTTTGTAGGATATTTGAAAGGGTAGACCATACCATGCAATTTATCAACATAAAATGGATTCACTTGTTGAGCCATCATTTCATGTTCTTCAAGGTGTTAGATATTTTGTCTTTCCTTCTCATTATCAAATATTCTTCCTTCATTTTGCTTGGCCATAATGAATTGTTTGTTGGCAATTTTTAATTGAGTTTTGATGAGCATGCTAACATAACAACTTCGTGTTTTCATTAGTTAGAATGCAAACTTTTCATGAAAATGTCGTATGGTGCTTATGGTATTGTCTAAGTCACACAAAAGTATATTTATGCATAAATAAGCTTAGATAAGATGCATGCCCTAAAACTATAGTAATATGACTTGACAGATGACTTTGGAATAAATCATATTCACATTCAACCATATCAATGCCTAGTGTCTCATATAAATTTTATATGCTTAAAATGTTAATAACAAATGAAATAATAACTCACTATAGATCATACTAAGGAGTTACTAAAGCTTATGTTTCTCTTGGTACCAATTATGGTCCACACCAAAACAACATAATTATGCTATATGTGACAAGTGGTCCTGCACTTTCCACATGATTAGTCTATTTGACATTAAGATGCATAATCCAAGATCATTATAGAAAAATAATTAATATGATAACATATAGGTTTTGTTATTATCAAACTATTTGTGTCTACATAAGTTCAACATAAGTTACTACCTAGTAATGCAATTATATATAATTTTAATTTTCCATGAAATATTGGGAAATTATTAAAAATATAAAATAAGAAAGCAGTGAAACATTATGCATTTTAGAGAGAAGGGTCAAGCTGAACATTTAAGGTACTAAAAAATTTGGAGTAAAATAACAACAATATTTCACTTAAAAAAAGCACATAAATAAAACTTTTTCATATAAAAAAAACACATAACTTTGACAAAGTAAAAATATAATGCAAAAATGAATAGTTTGATAATGTGCACAAAAACGTTGGATAAAAACAATTTATAATACCAATTTGACTGAAAGTATGGTGCTCTAAGGCATCTTGAAGGATAAAACAATAATATTAAAATCGTGTAATTTGAAATCAAAAAATCCTTACGAAATTTGTAAACCTTTCTTCTAAGATAAGAATGTAAAATTCAATGATGAAAATGAAGAAAATTAAGTAGTTATAAGAAATTATCAAAATCACAAAACATTTGAAACATTTAATATCTTTCTTACAACTAACAAATAGAAAACAAAATAAATATATAAATTTTGAAAAAATAAAATTTATTACAGTAATAAAATATCAAATATCCGTAAAAGTGTTTTATAATTTTTAAATTTAGATGTTATATAAGGAAGAAATTAATTGTTCAAAATAATTTTGCAATATATCAATAAAATATGATGCATAAATAAAATTCTTTGTTGCATTGAATATTTGTAGAAATAAACATCATATTTAAAATAAGGATACTACATGTGAAAATTAAAAAGTATTAAATATTAAAACGTTTTGAAGTAATTATTGTTATGATATTTTAAAATGTTCATAACTAATTGAAAATATGTATAGGTTTTTTTTATTTTCACCTAATGCTTATGATAGTCTTCTATAGATTGGTATTAAATGGTGGTGTTGTGCTTTGTGATGTTAGGCTTCTTGGTTATATGATTTCATCATTTTTTGATGACTTAGTCATCTCATTTTTGTATGCAAAATAATCATTGCTATAGGTTCCTTGATGTCATAATTATCTTGGCAAAGGAGAAGAACAAGGTAGTGGCATCTAAACATTGTTTTATGTGGGAATAGGCAGTGGCATTGGTGGAAAACTTTGCATTATGGTAGTGAAGTACCTTACTTTTGAATGGCTATTGCCTCCATTTGAATGTTTTTAAGATCATATAGAAAAGAAGTGATAGATTTATGTAGGATGTGTAGGTACCTCTCCCTCTAATTTTCTATCATCAATTATTTCTCTTTGTAGCATTTTTTTCTTCTAACTCACGTGTATCCATTTTAATGTGATGCCTACTCATCTTTATTTTTATACCATACTACATCAACCACTCCCACATGGACATTATCAATGTCTACTCTTTGTGCCCTATTGGAGTTAACTAACTTGGGATGGTGATGATTTCTGTAAGTCTAGGTTTGTTGGCTTTTGATGTAAGTTAAGGTAATGGATGGCACACTAATGATACTCAAAATGGTGATTTCCAATCTTAGGATTGAATGTTTTGACTATATTTAATAAGAAATGTCCATCAATTAAGGTTTTGAGATAGGCAAGAAAAATAATAATAGCTTGTGATGTTGATCCACTCCTAATGAAGACTTATAAAACTATTAGCTTGAAATAGATATACTTTTAGCATTTACATATAAACCTCCTATCAAGTATATGTTCTTACTCAATGGAAGATTCCTCATTTTGTAGGCTTAGTTTCATTTTTAAATTGATTGTGACTAAGCTCTCTAAGGTGTTAACTAAAATATCCCTAAGCTTTTAAGAATTATTCAAGGTTGTTTTGATTAAATATCAATACATTTTGATTATTAATAAATAAATGAGAACAGCCTTCATGTAAAGCATAGGCAAATAATCCTAATAACTTCTTTACAATAACGTCTCCTAAATATGGAAGGAAAATGTTAAATATATTGTTTTTAATTATAAGAAATGAATTGAGTATAATTTAAGTCGAGTTACACATCAATTGATCATAAAACAAAAAGTGATAAACATAGAAATAAATAACAATATTTTAATCAAAATGTTATTTTATGAGGAACATTATTAATGATACTAACGAATATTAGAAAATTATAAACTTTTGTTGAAATGAAGAGTTTTAGAAGCCCCTACGTTTAAAGGTTGTCCGAGAAATGTGATAAGACATTTAGACTTGAATTGTACGGAATATATTTCTTATGAGGTCAATATTGGAAAGGAAAGATCAATCACAAATGAAAATTCAATTAGAGAGGAAGATGTGATTTACAAGGGACCTGCTCATTAGAGGACTTAAAAATGAAAAAACTTGTTAAATACTTTGAGGTATGTAGATGGGATGAAGTGCACATTAAAAGTTTAGGAAATATCTCTTAGAAATTAAAGATGGGCCTTATTTATGAAATTTTTATTGTTTTGAAAAGATTTATTAAATTTTCAAATTAAGCTGATAGTGGTATGCGTAAGGGTTTCTTGACATGGCCATTTCCTTGTAGTGTTTTGTGATGACACAAAGAAAAGGTATTGGGAATGATTCAAAGATATATATGCAAATAATTGTTTTTCAACTTATGTATTTGATGATTTAATTAATATATTAAATGGTCCAAACAAATAGGAGGAATGTTGAATTAGTTTGTCATATTATCATTTGATTAAGATCAAACTATTTGATGAGAATATTGTGAGGTTAAACTATTTTATTGGCTTTTCTCTAAATTCTCTACCAAGTACACAACAGATTATTTGATATAGAATTGATATTATTAAATAGTTTAACAAAACTATGAAATTTTTTGATAATGTCATGTAGAGACAAAAACTTTTATATCATATAAACTATAGGTGTATAATGTTTACCAAATGAGTTTATAATCATTTAATGATTTTGACGAAGTGGCTCTGTGCGTCAATTGATGGTTCATTAAAAAAATTGAACTTTAAATTGATGTCGAGAAATTGGTTAAACAATGAAATTAAGTCATGGTATGTAATGGAGAGACATATTGAACAAATTTATTATTTGTTATTCATAACATGTGGTAGATTCATGCAAAAATGCCAATGTGTATAAAAATATATGAATAATTTGGGTAAAAAAGAAAAGTGCTAGAAGGGAAATGAATATTTAAACTAAGGTAAGAAATTACATTATCAAGCTATACATTTGCATTATGTATTGATTGTAGGTTGATTGCCTAATGATAGGCATTCAACACATTTCATAGTAAACTTTTTTTGATCTTCTAATTAGATTATAGTTTAACTTTGTCTTTTTAAATTTATTAGATATATTATCACAAATGAAATGCATGTGTGTCATTCTTCTTGATAATGATTAAAAGTACTCGAATAAAAAATGACATCTATTGTCAATTTTGTCACAATGGAGATAAAATGATATGATATTATACAATATATCAATCAACCCATTTCATGTCAAACACATAATGATTTATTTAGTTACATGCAAATTTTGTTATGTTTAATCTTTACATTAATGTCAAAATGTGTAGCATGCTACTACATTTGTATTCACTTACATGGCAGCTCACACTATTTTTTATCATCATTTCCTTGTCATATGGATGTACATCATGGGGCACCACGGTAGAAGTTCCTAGAGAAAACAAATTTAGAAAGGTAATGCTAGACCTGATAACTAAAAAGGATATCAACATTGAAATAATTTGTCTTCCAATTGTTATTGTATATTATTTTGGAATAATGTATCATATATAAAACTAGTATGATATATATTTATCTTTATTCACAAAATTTCTTATTTTATTTCATTTTCTATGGTAGGTGCTTTTTGATCATTTTTACTTTTGATGTCGAAATTCTTGCTATAATTTATTCAAATTTTTTGATATAATAAAATTAAATGTATGGCTTTCTAGTTATGAATATAAAGTACTGAGGGTCGCTTGTTGATCACTGATGTAATAGTAACTTAAGGTTCTTCACTTATGTTTATAAAAAAAGAAAACGTTAGCGTTGCTCTTGTCTTTTTTTGGTAGAATAATGTGGACCCGAAATCATGTGCATTAGAGACATGCAATTTCTAGAGATTTGTGGTTTACATTTCAAATTAAAATTTTCTTTGGACATAGAATGGATTTTGCAGCTAAATCTTTTATTTAGTACTGAGAATTATTTGCAATCTTTTAGATGTTAACTCAACAAAAAATACATATTGTGTTCATTGGTAAGATTCATTCTAATGAGAAACAAACTCTTGCTATTTAACTTTGTATTATTCTTTTAATCAATAATATTTTTGTTAAATTTTAAAATGTTGTAAATAAACTCGTGGTCTAATGCCACCAAGAAGCTACCATTTACTTCTTCTTTTTTCTAGGAATTTAGTTTGTGTGAACACTAGTTTCCTACAATCACAATAGATGACATCACCTTTTTTCTTTCACCTCCTCTTTTCTTCTAAATAAATTCATGAAATAAGAGTAACAAGAAAAATAAGGGCAACTATACTCGTTTATGTTATACATCAAAAGAAAAAAGAGACTTTTTTTTAATATATTTATCTTTTAAAAAGTGTGGAACTAGGTCAGAATACAAATTGTTGAGATCATGTTTTTCTTTTATCTTCTCCACATTTTTTTAAATACATATACATATATAAAACATACCACTTATTGTAGATATGTTAGTTGATATAAATGTAAACAAAATATCACTTAGTAAAAGAATAAAAGGTTCAATTTCTATTTCCCTTATATTTATACAAGAGCTATTTAGAAGGGGAATTCATAGTCAAATTTAAAAGCTATAAATAATGAAAATAATCAACATGTGTCAACAAAGAGTTCTCTTACTTTCTTGTTCAATTGAGTGAAGCATGAAGACACTGTTAAGAATATAAAGCATTTGGTTTTCAATCATAATGAATTTTTGAATGACAAATCTTCTACTAAGTGTTTGAAAATTACTAATCATTTTTTGTTTTAATTTTATTTATTTGAAAATAGGCGTTATATTATGAGTTCATTTACAAATGACAAGTGATAATGCACTCCAAGCAATTTCAATATCCATGAACCTATTACACTTGAAAGAAATGTTCCTATTAATATGAAATGATGTAAAATAATTTGAATCTAATATTTTGAACTTATCATAAATTATTATTTCTTGTGCACACAAGCTAATCGATAGGGTAAGTTTATCCCTTGAGATTTGCAAAACATGTGAGTATTTTGTTTTCCTTTCATTCAACTAGATATTAAAAATTTGCTTTTTTCCAAAAATTTTACATTTTTTAATTATTTAAAACATCTGAGCAACTCAATGAAATAACTTTCTAATTCATTGTCAGAGAGTTTACATTCCTCGTCACTATCACTTCTTGTTGATTAAGCTCATGACAAGAATTACACCACATTCTTTTCTTCCCCCCTTTCTTTATCGTTAGAGAATGATCCACATTTTGTTATGAGATAACAAATTCTTCTCATCTTCATTCCTTAAATTATTTGAATATTTTGATGATGGATTCAAATAACTCCAAGTGAAAACCATGGCCTACTTTTTATCTTTTTGGAAAGCTTTCTTCATTTCCCTCTTCTCTATAAACTTATGGCAATTTGAGTAGAAATGACTACTTTAATGGCATTCATTGTATCAACCATGGTTTTCAAAATTTCCTTCTCCTTTAGCATTGGTTATGATCTCTCTTCTCACATTATTTCACCACAATAATTATGACTTCACTAAGTAGCGCATCTGCTTCAAGAAGTGTAATTTCCTAGAGAAATTAATTATGGTAATAGAAAAATTAAACTCTTTAATCAACACTTCTGCTATCTTTCTTGCTTTCTTGATATTAGAGCATACTCTATGAAGATTTAAGGAACCATTAATGACACTAGTAAATCTACAATATCATTATTTGATATTTTCCTTCATTGATGCAAAATAACTCAAAAGCAAGTATAAGTATTTTAATTTTTTATACTTTAACTTTTATAACACCTTTGTACGTATCATCAATATTTCCTCAAAATTCATGGGTAGCTTATGGTTCAAGATCCTGTTCAATGTACTAGCAAAGTGATAACAATGTGCAATATTCCTTGGTTTAGCACTAAGTTGAACTCTAGGCTTTTCTTAATGCAGTGCGTTCAATTAATTACTTTTTTAGAAATCTCATAAGTAACCATTTTAGATGCATATTCAAATACCTTTTCAACAATAAGCCCTAAATGATTATCAATCTATTAAAGAAATTTGTATTTTTTAATTTCAACCAAAATAAAAACACCATTTAAAAAATAGAGGATAAAGGTACGAAGCACCTTCTCAAATGCCATGTGCATCAACCATTGTGCGAGACATCATAAAGAACTTTTGTATTATAATGAATCTCTAGAAATAACCATGCCTTAATACTATCTATTAGAATTGAAGAATATGACTTCAAATGATGAAATGTGTGTATTCAAAGACATAAATGTTTGGAACCTTTCATAATGTTTTTGGATGGCTTTCAATGGCTCCCAAACCCAACAATGACTCTCTAATGGCTATTTGTCAATGACATAAAATTTTTTCATGCTAGGCATTGCCCATTTAAAATGGACAAAATTTGCCCAACATTCCTAGCATCAAAATTTTTGTTTAGTACAACATTTTAGTGTCATAGCATATATTGAATAATATTAATCTTATGAGTCCTTAAGTTTTTCTCGCTATATACAACATAATCCCAAATAAACAAAACATATTATGCATTAAATATCATGGCTATATGAACATCTTGGGTGCATATTAAGAACTCAACGTGTTATTCATTTTCTTAATGCATGAAATAACTTGAATTGAGTGCACTGTGCAATTAGAACGAAAGTTTTGAAAAAATTTGTTTACATCACCTATCATACTCTTATCTACTTGCTTATTAAGTTGAATTAATTGGACTACATATAAAATTTGAATGAAAAGCTTTAAAATATTTTTTACTTCACCTAATATATTCTTAATCTACCGACTTATTGACTTTAACTAAATGTATTAATTGTTAATGTACAATATACCATATTTATATGTAATTTTACTCATTTTTATTTTTTTAAATCAATTAATTTTGTTCATTATCAATTAATGAAAACAAACATTTGTTCATTATCAACTAATTTGAAAATGTTGTCATCTCACACACTCAAAATAGCTTTTTGGTTCATAAAAATTTTTGTTAGGGAATGTATGTTCTCAATCCATATAGACATGACTCTAAAATTCAACAAGTTGAATTATGCATAGACTTCTTGCTTGGTAAATGACTCATTTATACTAGAACATGCCATTGAGACAAATGAGACATGATTGAACTCTTCAACTAATTTAATGAAAATTTTGGGATACTTTATCTAAAACACTTAGAGGAAAGTATTAGCATAATCATAGAGTTGCTTTATTTCAGGCTAACTAAGAAAAAGTAGACCAAGTGCTCAATAGAATTGATAACTTTTCTAGACATGAAAAAAGTATGGTAATAACGATTCATTCATATAATAAACAAAATTTATCATTGAATTATTAAAATCACTTATATATTTAAAAAATAAAGCAAGAAAGATGTAATGACGAATAGCATTGACTTTGAGATAGAAAATGTAAAAAAGGTTTTAGAATTGAAAGTATATGGAGGATGTGTATCATTTTTCATCATGTTTTAATGTTTCAATTTAGTTACTTAGAGAAAGAAAACTATGATCTATCTTAGATTCTATAACTTTTGTTTAAAAAATATTGTTCCATGACAAGGTGTTTCTTGTGAAATTAAATTATAACTTGAAGAAAATTATTCTTAAAGTTTTTTTTTGATCAAATTTGCAACAATTTTTAGATAAAATCAAGCCTTATCTTAGGTTGTTATGTATTTGTTCTACACTTTGACTTGATCCATGCAATAAAAATTTTTGTTCCATGGTCAAATTTAGATAATTCTTGGAAAATTCCTTCAACTCTGTCATGGTAAAATACATCAACTTTTATTTAGAAACAATGTAATTTTCCAAGGATGCTGCAAATAATGCAAAATTATGAGTGCATCTTTCCTTGATGATGAAACCTAAGTTGAATTTAGTAAAACCTTTAAGTAATTTTTTTGAGAAAAGACTAAGAGCACATGTAATTTTAATTAATAAAAATTGATCACAAATGTTAAACTTCAAATTTGGTTATAACCATGGGTAGCCCTAGAAAAAGAAGAAAACTTCTGAGAATAGCATCCAAGAGAATGATGGTAATCTTAGCTAATGACTTATTTTGAGGTTTATGATTTTATCTTTTGCATGAATCTTAAGGTATGAATTGTGGTAAGAGCCATGAATTTATAGATCTTAAAGAGCCCTTGAAGACGTTACAGAGAAGGACTTCAAATTATAACACTATTGAGTTTGATGCTAGATGGTGTTTAGGGTTGACAGAAAACTTCAATATTTCTTTATGAAAGGTGTATGCCTTACCCACAATAAGGGTAATTCCATGATTTCAATTTTTAATACTCTTAGTCCACAAGTCAGAAATCCTAAATAGTGATATAGATAGCGAGCCTAGAAAGATCATAAGAAGAGGGTAATGTCTTAGGTTAGCCTAATGGGCATGGGGAATCACTAATGAAACCATTATTAACCTAGGTTTAATATGGAATGGATTTTATGATAGCTAGAGAATAGATTAAGCATATAAGTTGAGTATAGTGCACAAATCCATAGGCTTAAAGAAGAAGTTGAAATAATTCTCATAAAAGGTTAAAGAGACCTAATAAGGAGTTGAGAAACTAGATAGGGCTAATAGCTAACAATAGATGATGAATCTAAGAAGTTATGGTAACGATATTTAAGGCATGTAGAGTTTAAAAGAACTAAAGGATAGCTCAGAATGACAACTAGGTTCTAAGAAAACCTTGCAGTACCCACAATAACTATTTAAGGCTAAGAAGAAACCTTAAAAGAATAATAAATGAGTTAATTATGGACTTGAGGAAACCCTTATATACCTAGATAGGTTGGTTAAGGATTAGAGGAAACATTACAAACCCTAGATAAGTGGGATTGGACTATCAAAGACCTTAAAATATCTTAAATTTGCTGATAAGTAGACTTAGAACATGGTTAGATTCTAAATATGTTTTTTTGATACCATAGTTATGTTTGGGTTATGTAGCGCAACCTATAGTATATTAGAGCTAAGAAATTAGAATCTTCTAACTAACCTTTGAGAAAAAGAAGGTAGTACCTAGAGTGGTGTCCAAAGTGTTCTAGCAAGTTCACAAGTTTAGTAAGGAACTTTATAACATTAGAAAAAAGGAGTTAGAAAAGAGAAGCCCAATGGCATTATATATTGCTCCTACAGTTATGGAGCTTAATATTGTAAATTAGGGTAGCGGTGAGCTTAGAATCCCAAAGAACAATGAAGTGTTAAGTTGGTTGGGACATCACAAAGAACATTGGATGTCATTATATTTAGGACATCCAAAGGACTATGGATGTGTGTAAATTTTCATTTGTGCTCTCAAAGTATTGTGGATGTACTTATTTTTATGATGGTTGTGCTAGAATGTTAACTAGATATTAGACGCAAGAACAACTACATCCTTAAATCTTTTTATTCTTGGGATTATGAATGCCATTATATTTTTGTGATGAGCTATGGTTCTTGATTATGTAAGAAGCATTTTTTTATTATTTTGTATCTCAATTATTTTTGTCTCAAGATGGCAAGCTAATGCCAATAATTGTAACATTATAGATTACTTTACATGCAACTTTGTTATATTTCATAATATTCCAATTAGCTATGTTCATTTGATAACTACTTACTTTTAAAGCATGCCTTGAGCATTCCTTATTGAGCTTTCTATCTCATCCCATACTATCTCATATTTGGCCAAATAGTTACGCACTTTCCTTGAAGACAAAGTTAGGTAGGTAGATTAAGTGAATATCATAGTCTTGGCAGCCAATATTTCATTTCCTAATATTTTTAGTTTGTAATGACCATGTTCTATTAATATAAGTGACATTATATATGTTTCATGACAAGTACTATACTAGACATTTATTAGATGTTATTATAACTTATATGCTTGGTTTTGTTTAGCATAATTGACACATGGTTACATTGGCACTATGTAAATTATTTGTATGTTGCTTGTAAGTATAATGTACTCATTAATACGTGTCATTAAGTTATCTAAAACAAGGGTTAGCAGTTTCTAAATAAGTTACATGACCAATTTGTAATGAAATTAGGTTCAGTTAGTGTTATAGAGCATGTGCATGATGAATACATTTGGATATCTCTACTACCATTATGATTCATCATCTATTACAAGGTCAACTGCTGGGGTGCAATAGGGAACTCAGGCTTGATCAAGACAACACTACATCAATCCTTAACCCTTCCTCCTTTGACTATTACCACAGATTTTTCTTGTGATGTTTTCCCAATACTAGGTCTTCGATGAGGCAGGCGCTAATTTCAGAGTTCTCCTTTCTATCAAACAGATTTGAAAGTCTTAGAGCCTAAAAGACAAGGATGAGAAAATGGTTGACCTGTGCTCTCACCTGTATACTCATAAATAGCTAGGAAGATCAATAAAGGGGCCCCTCTAGGGAGAAGAAAATAAAAAAGAGGCATGTTAATAGTGGATTAGTGAATTGTTTTGTATTTTTATATTATTTTAATAATTTTATGTAATAAACTTATATGATGTTGGTATGGTATTTCCTTAACAGTGGATCATGGGGGCTCATAGAACTATGAAGATATACTTTGGTGGTAGTACTCATGCCTAGGTAGACCTCTAGATAATGCAACTAGTTAGGGCTCAAATGTAATAAATACAAGCACAACCCAAAGTGGAATGGTTGTCGGAGGCCTTCATGGGATCAAGGATATGAGCTTTCGTGGGTGTTCTCGGCCCAACCAAGAAATATGATTTTTTAGGCCATGTTCTTTACTTCTTGGATGTTGTGGGTTACCTAGATAGGAGAAAGGGCACACTTGGAGTAATAATATTAGATGAAGAGGCCACAACATAGTGGCGAGGTCAATGCCAAGCTATGATTAAAGACATAATGAATTGCATTGTTCATTGGACATGTCTAAGTCTAAATTTCGAAAGTTTTATGTTACAATGAATTTTAATGCTAAGATTCAAAGAGATGTTACATTTCTTAGTCATAGGTAGATGTATTGGCTTATTATGCCTCCAAATTCACTAACTTGACATGACATGCAGGAATTGTTATGCCATTAAAGGAGCACATATGAGAGCTTTTCATGGTGAAACTCCAACCTCCTCTTTTGAAGCACGTGGTAGTCAACTAATTTACTTTGTGTCAAGATTTGGTAAAAGTAGCCAAGATAGTTGTGTAGGAATGCTCTAAAATTTAGAGTAGCTGGTAGGCAATTGTGGTAATTTGATACTTTCAAGAAGAAAACAATTCATATGTTCCATGGAAAAAATTTTGTAAGGAGATTTGACCTTATCAATCAGTCAATACTTGTTCCGACATAGCTAATCAGTGAACTACAAATAGTGCAAACTAAATAGTCAACATAGTGTGCTACTAGTGTTGTAAGAGACATGGTAGTTCTTTTTATTTCATGGAGTGATTTTGTTATCTTGCTGAAGTCTAGCAAATAAAATGTGATCTTCTTTTCTTTAGAGAAGAAAGAGTATTAAATGCCTTAGTTGATGAGGTGATGTTTTAGGAAAATATCTAAATATATAATTTCTCAAATGTAATCATTTATATGGTCATATTTTATGGAGTTACTTTTGTTGTCCTCTATGATACTAAGGCTTGACATTCTTTTATTATTGATGCTTGATCTAGAGATGATTGAGTGTAATAAGAAAATTTATAATCAACATTATTTGTGAAACTACCTCGAAATGATGAGATTCTATTTGGGATTATAGCTGAAAGAGAGATATTTTTTGCTAGAGTGCTGAGGATGAGCTTATTCAATTCCAATTGTTTTTGTTGAAATTATTATTAAGCATGGACTAGGTTACCCAACATGGCATAGTGACAAATTATTAGGGAAACAACTTTTTCATGGAGGTGCTAAACTCTATTGGCATAGTCTTCTATGCAATAAAATGATAGATTCCCATTCTTTTAGAAGTCTAAACTTTAGATTTTTATATAAAAGTTGTTTAGAGGGGCTAAGAAAAGTTGATGCATGTATTAGGACCTCGACAGGAAGGATAATCTAATTATGCATAGTTATTGGAGTGATTATTTGTTAGGATTGATAGAGGAAAATGTTGTGTTTGGCATTGATATAGTGCTAGGAGGTACCTTATTACTGGAGAAAATTGTTGGATGGCCTTAATAGATTGATAAGAACAAAGGTTTAGTAGTATAACGTAACAAAGACTTGGTCAATAAGGGCCAATGCTTCTCCTTTGGGCACTCCTTGTAAAATAAAATTTGGTAGTCTACATATATGTGTGAATTATCCAGATCTTAAAATAGTGACGAACAAGAATTGATATCCTTTCCAAAGATTGATGACTTATTAGATGAGCCTTTGAGGTGCTACAATGTTCTTCAAGATAAATCATTAGTCAACATATCATTATATATAAATTCAAGAGGAGGTTATGTCAAAGAAAATTTACACATATGACACAAATGTTATGAGTTTATTACCATAATGTTTATGAATTTCATCAACGTTATTTTGTAGCCATACCTTGACTTTTTTGTCATAGTATTTATTGACTCCATTTTGGGTAATTTGCAGTAAAGGTCAGCATAAACAACACCTTTAGATTGCTTTGGAGTTTCTTAGGAGCAAGTGACTATATGCAAAATATTCTAAGCACTCCTTTGTGTTGGATCTACTAGTTTTCCTTGATCATGTTGCATGTACCAAGGGAGTTTCAATAGAAACTAGTAAGGTTCATGTTATTACTATATGGAAAAAAGGGCTATAATGACAAAGATACTTTTTTTGTATTTTATAGTACTATAGCACGTTTATATCTAACTTCTTAAAGTTAAATGCACATTTGATTAAACTAATGAAGTGGGTGTAGCATTCTCTTTGTTAGATCAATGTGAGCAAAGCTTCTATAAGCATAACTACAAGTAAGGTAGGCCTTTCAAGGTTTTGGCTAATAGATAGCACATTTGTGTGGGTGTAGTTCATTGGTAAGAATGTTGGGTAGTACCCAACAACTCCACTTAGTTATGCAAGCATAAACATAATTACGTAATGCTTGACCTATGGTTGGTAGCTATAGTTCTTAACCTAAACTTTTAGAAACATTGCAATTATCGGGTGCAAGTTGAGCTTCATAATGAGGACAAATGCCTCGAGTTTTTTTTTCTTATATAACGTGTTTGACCTATCATAATGACATTAGTTTGAGCTCATTAATTTTTTTCGCATGATCATGAACTACATCGAGGGAAAAGAAAATGCACTAATAGATCCTTTGAATAAAGTTGTAGCTCTTAAATTTATGGATGAGGAGCAGACTGAGGAAAGATCTCAGTTTGTAGCATAGTCATTAGTGGCTCTACATAGTGCACTTCAAATTCTTGTTAATTGGGTTGATTTATTTAGGGTTCTCCAATGGAGACATGCTATGTTATATTAAGACATTGCCATACTTTGGAGTGGTTATTGTTAAAATTTTGCATTGACAAAAATTATTTTAGCAGAACAACATAGGAGTTGTAGGAGTTGTATTCCATAGCATCAATAGTTTTGAGAGACTATTAAGGAAGATACTTTATAACAAGTTAGCTGTTCACTTAGGTGAGAAAAAATAATACAGAAGCATAACACCAACATTTTGTACAGAGGTTTAAAGAAAGATGTGGTGTGCTAAATTTAAAAAACCATTATTTATGAACGAGTAAAGAAAAAAATCAGCAGCTTGGCAGTTTGCTTTAAAATTTAATAATACTTGAAAATAAATGGGACAATATCGTAATGGCTTTATATAATCTTTTTAATGACTAGAAACGCTTTCATGCAAATTTTTTTGGTTATGCATCACTAAACCAAATGAGTCCAACAAGTAAATTGGTGGAGCAGTATGTGTAATGGATTGCTAGTCTGTATGGATTTCCTTTGATGATCATTTTTATTGATACATGAAATTCAACACATAATTCTTAAATAATTTGCATCAAACTTTTTGAATAACTCTCCAATTTCATAAAACAAATTTTCCTTAGAAGAATGACAAGATTAAGAGGAAGTTGTAGCACATAAAGAAACTTTAAAGTCTATGTATGCAATCATATTCCATAAATTGGTACCAACAGCTACGATTGATTAAATTCTTTTACTATAATAACTACCAATTGATAATTGACATGGAACCATATCATGAATTGTATAGGTGACATTGTAGATCACTTTTGCATTTGGGAATGATGATCTTAGGAAAATGTTATTGAGGAGTCTGTCAAGGAGATTTTATAATTACACAAGAGGTTGTGTGTGATTTTGCACCATTTCAAAAACTTTGATGGAAAGCACAGACTAGCTAGATTTGTTGATGGAGATTAGGTGTTCCTTAAGGTTAATTCAATATTTAGGTTGTTCGATTTTGGATAATTTCCAAAGTTGCAAATAAGGTATATTTGATGATACAAAATTCTAAAGAGGATTGGGTTGCTAGAATATTTGGTAATGATTAATGAAGCTTTCCATGTGTTTACTTTGAAGAGCTATGTCCCAAATCTAGTGCATATTCACCAATAAGTACTATAAAGTTTTCAATTGTAGCATGTTGAATCTTCTTTAGAGTGTCTATTATGCATATTATAGCATTATAATAGACAACTAAGTCTTAAGATATTGCCTATGCTAGAATGCAATTCAATAATCTAGAGGAATGAGTGACTACTTTGGAATTGCATAGTGAGTGCATTATAAATGGCTAGAGCTATTTCCTTGATTTCTAAGATGTTGTCTAATTAATGGGTATTATTAGACCCCATTGTTAACTATTTTCTAGATTTCTATCATGTATTTCCTATGTTGATGCAAAGTATGCCTTTTCTTTATAATTTATTGTTCAAAATTTGAAAGTTTTGTTAGTTATCAAAAATATTAATGTTTTTAAATTTGTATTTTTCAATATATCTACAAGAAAAGTATAAAATTTGAAATAAAAATTTCATATTTAAAGGGCTGAGATGTGACGGTAGAATTACTTCATGTATATATTTAGCCGTGAAACGTATATCATTTCCTATTATTTGCTAATCATTGGAACGGAGAGCCAGTTATGGATTTAGGATTTAAATCATTTAAGTTACATCTTAATTGAAGTCCTTAGATGACATATGTATTATAGATGGGTTGAAATAGTTATGTAATTGATCAAGAAGTGGCTTTTTGTGAACTTGAGAATGCCTACCCAAACAAAAATTGAGATGTAGATGAAAATTATCCATAAAGAGTATCTAGAATGACTAACAGCCTTGAAGAAAAAAAGCACAACTTTGTTAATGAAGTCCATTACTCAGATGAGGCAAGAGAAACGTTAAGCTATCCAGTAAATTTAGCATCACATGTAGGATTAAAAATAGTGCACTTTGCTTTAAACACATGCTACAATTCTTTGGCTTTTGCAAAAGAAATTAAAAGTAGACTCATGAACAGATCCTTGATTAGCCAAGGGATAATATGAATTTGACTTTCGAAAACTTCATACTTTTTTGAGCTAAAAATCACGACTTGATAAAATATATCATAGATTTCATCATCATTGAAAGAATTAATCAAGCTACTTAGAGAAAGAAAACTAAGATCCATTATATATTCCATAGCATGTTGATATAAGTTGTGCCTAACTAATGCCTAAGATAGTGTTGAATTATGCTTTTAAAATATGGCCTTAAATTGAAATTTCATAACTATAAATAATTAATTTTAATTTCTCTTAAATACAAATGTAAAAAGAAAATAGAAATCTTATGCTTCTAAAATATTTTTCAATAACATATTTTATACTTTTAAAAATAATTTCAAAAATTTCTTTCATATGTGTTGTTAATTAAATAATAACATAAAATGCTCAAAAATAATGCAAATAAAAAGAATAAACGATTTTTGGGGAGTTCTTACTTATCCATGCCTACATCCACCTCAATTCCACTTGACCAAGATTTTATTACAAAAACCACTCTCTTTCCACATAGTAGGTAGAGGTAAACTTTGAACTCACACCCTTTTGTAGTAATAGATATGAGTTCACCAACACAATTTTAATTTTAAAAGCTCATACTATTCAGTATAGCCACTTCACCAAAATTATGATCAATGACTCCTTGATACACTATTTAGGTCATGGCTAGAGTATAGCCACCAACACGACATTACCTCACTTTAAGAGATATCTAGTCAAAGCTGTCCAATTGATTGGTCTCATGAAAGAAACTAACATAATGGTTTGTTGTTATTAAATAAGTGGTGCCATGACCTGAGCTACAATAGTCTCTCCCTTTTGATGATCACAAAACCAATGGCAATATAGTGAACTGAAAAGATATAAATCATGCAACCATATATATGCTCCCCTTACATTATTACTACACTGTAATATATAAATTTCTATAATTATTCCACAAACATTGGATGCAGTGAATGTTTTTCACTTCATCCATATCTCTCCCCCATTTTGCCTTGCATCAAATGATAAACAATGGTTAAAGATGAAAACTTGGGGTGTATGCAAAAATAATATTTGTGCAAAACTTTTATAAAACAACCAAGGTATATGTTATAACAAAATCTTTTTTAAAGAATTATATAAAAAATAAAAAGGATATATTTATTTTTATACATAAATGAAAGCTTTTAATAAAACTTTATAAGAAAAAGAACTTAGCAATCTTGTGCAAATATAACAATACTAACTAATTATCATTTATTATATCCATGTTTAGTTTAATATAACTAATGATTTTCACCTTTTTAGTCTCTTTACTTATGTTTTTGGTAATTTCTATGGGAAGTCAATATAAAACAAGGCCATAATATTAAACATTCTTACAAGGGCTCCATAGCCATTTATGTTTAAAAAGATATAAGGATATACAATAAAACAATGGGTATGCATTTATAAATTGTAGAGAACTACACCTGATTCCTTAGTAAAACATGTGTTATCAATTTTAATAATAAATAGCGAGACAACTAAATTATAGAAATTGTTTGTTTAAGCCTACTTATTGAAATATGTGAATACCAATATAGGAAAATAGTAGTGGAAAATATTATGTAAAAACTTTACTTACCTAATATATTAGTGTAGAGTAGTATTTTTTTTACAAGAAAGAAAATATACAAAATATAAAATATCGAAGATCTAAATTTTTGCAAATATGGAAATATGCAATTAAAATTAAATTTCTTTAATAATGTCACCATATTTTATAGTTTTCTAAGAAAATTTTTATATTAATGATATATGAATCTACATTTTGCATTATTAATTTTTTTAAATGTATTACCCTACATATTCAAACTAGGTTATTCACTTTTTTAGTGTGGTTTACATATACATTAAATATTTTGGACACTCTCATTTAGTGCTAATTTTTATTTTTTTTAATGTAACATTTGTATTATTAAAATATTCTCCTTTTTTTCCTAAAGTTAATTTTTATTGTTATTTCTTTTAAAATGTTCATGAATTTAAATATTTTGTAACAATAATTATTTTTAATTCCCTATTTCTTTTATAGTGGTGCTTCTGTCATGGTAATGTTAATAAAAAAATATTCTTGAAAAATTACTTTCATAACACAAATGTGAAAAAGTTTAAACTATTTAATTTTTTCTATATCAAATTCACTTAATATTTAATTTATCTATGCTTTTGTCACATATTTCTCCTACTAAAATATTTCTTTTCGGAAATGTGAACCACGGTTTGAATTATTTTGGTTGTTAGGTATTCCATTCTCGTACAAAGATTAAAAATCTAGCAAATAAAAAAACTTTCACTACCACTAAAAGAAATAAAAATGAAGGATTATTAAAGAAATTAAAAACTATTTCACACATTTAAAGAAAAAGCTTCCTCTTTACTAGAATTATCGAACATTTGATAATGTAAATAAAAAGGTAAATTAAATTAAAAAAATAGAACTATTGCACATAATATTATTTAAAGATATTTATCTATGAATATATTTCTTAAAATCTTTTTTACATAATAGGTAAGCATATAAAATATTTTATTTAATAAATATTAAAAATAAAAATAAAAATAATCTAAATAGTTTAATGAAAATAATAAATCATAATTATGAAAAAAGTCTTCAAGATTAAAAATAAGTTTCATAATTTAAAAAAGGCATGCATAGTTGTTATCTTTTTAAAACAAATGCATGAAAAAGCGTTAATGATTATATGCATAATATTCTTAGATTAATTGGGTAATCAAATAATATCAAGAAATTATCTTCAAAATTAAAAATAAAACTAAATAATAATAAGTAAATTTATATATTCTAACTTTTAACTAATAGTCTTTTGTTGCAATAAACAATTAACATAAAAATCTTAATGCAATCCAAAAACTAGAGTGAATAAAAAAGCATAATATAATAAAAAGGAAAGAACATTATCAAAATAATTTCTCAAATAATATATTTAATGCAATATATAAAATAAGTCCTAAAACATATGTTAAGTATTATAATTTAAATAAATAGAAAAAAATAACTTCAAATAATTTTAAGAAATTAATATATAAAACATATATTTATTATTTGGCAAAAGAGCATTAGTTATGTCACATAACAATATGGAAAGTTAGTTTAAAAAGTAAATAAATTTAAGGTAATAGAAAGTAATGAGTAATAAAAAATGTTAATCAATTAATAAGTGTCAATAAAATAATAACATATAAAACAATTAAAAAAATTGATAATTTAAAATGATTAGAAATAACATAAAATATGAATAATATTTTATCTAAAAAGCAGAAGTACATAATGCAGAATAAAAAAAACACAACTATCATATTAAACACACGTTATGCACATTTAAATTTTTCTAATAATATATACATATATATAATAAAAGTTTTTAACTTTTGTTATCACTCACAATTGTTTAAGCAAATAATTTCCTTAAGAAACGTTTCAAATTCTTTTGAGTCTATTTAACTCACATAACTACAATGATGATATTCTTAAGTCCCTGTGCACGTTATATTATACTATTAAATCATAACTAAATACTTTCTTCTATCTTTAACATTCTAGTGGAATATATGTCATAATTTTTTTAAATCAAGAAATGTGTTTACCCAAATTTTGGTTTATATTATTATTCTTATTTATCTAATTAGTATATCTTTATATTTATAATGAAAAATTCAAACTTTTGGAACACGATATCATTCTTTAAATAATTTATTCATATTATCTTGTTATGGTCAATCACATAAATCATTTGATATTCACCAGAGATAATGTTTCATTATTTCTTCTCAAGCTTCTTATTGAACTTTTGATAGATTTTTAGTTGTTTATTGAAACATAATTTTTTAAGGAGAGGTAAATTTCCATATTCTTACTTTTCTAGTTTTTTCCAATAAAAGTTCTTTTTGTATGCCATAGTTATGACGGATGCGTTACATAAAAAATTATTTTCAAAATTTAAGTTCATTGCTTTAACACTACAAATGTTGCATTTTGTTTAACCATTTTAATTTTGTCTATTGACGGCAATACTTTTACAACATGGCATATGCATTACATTTCACCTACCAAAAGAATTAATTTTTCAAAACATATAATATGACATAATCAATTGGAGTAATTTTCTTTTTTTATAAGAAAAGCATGTAGAAAATTAAAATTTAATTTATATTAAATTTGTAACTTTATTTGATAATTTTATAAAATAATGTTTTTTTAAAATTCAAAAATGTCTAAGTTAATATTCCAATAAACATAAAAAATATAGTATATGAAACATTAATTGTGTACTATAATATAATTTATATAAAAAAATATGTGCAATATCATTGGCAATTATCTTACAAAAACTATGAAAATATATAGGGGTATAATAAAAAGAATATCATCAAGAATATCTCTCCTTGAAATTATTAACAAATAAATTTATGGTGTTTTCAATACATATTTTTTTGTTTCTTCTTACATTTTTCATTTATGTTGGAATGTAATGCACCTAAAGTTAGAAATGATTAGCTTCAAAGTGATTATTCACCAATACATGTTATTGATTTGAGTACTTTACAAAGTAAATGTGATGAATGTGAAACATTTTTATTCTTGAACAATTGATTTATTCATTCTTTGAAATGTGATAACATTTCTTTGATAGAAGAAAATTGTACTTTTAAAGATGAAGTAGTAAATATTAATATGATAGAAAAAGGCTTAAATGATTTGAAAGAAAAGTTTACTTGTAAACCTTCATGTGCTATTACTTATTATGTTTATCATCTTTTGTATGTGCCACTATGTGTTCCATATTTTACTCATATGAATAGAAATAATAGTGTTGTCAATACATATCGTATTATTACATGTCATTTGACTAAATAATATAGATTGAAATGTTATTCTACATATAAATAAAGATGCCTCACTATATAATTATGCTATAAGAAATAATGCTTGGTTTCATACTTCGCATTTTCATACAAAATCCAAAATTGTATGCAGTTATTATGATAGCCATGGATATAGTTTGTATGATTGCATAATTAAGAAATCCATATATTTAAAATAATACAAATATGAATAGATTCATAAAGAAACATGTTTGAAAAATACCTCTATAAAAGCACCTCAATTGCATACTTCCAAACAAAACCCAAGCAATGTTTAGCTCTTGAATTTATGTCTTAAGTAGTATTATAGGTGTTACTTTATAACTAAGATCTATAGAGACAAACCTTGCCTTGTTAATTTGCATGTTACTTACTTACAAAATGTTTGTGGACTTTATTTTTAGGACAAATTATTAATTCTTCTTAGTAACTTAGATAGAATTATTTAATACCTCTTCAGGAAAATTAAATAGATCATGTTTCTATATGTAGCTTGAGTGTCAAATGCAAGCCAACTTTGAATATTTTTAGGAAGATGAGATTATCAAGATTTATGATATTTGTTTTATTATTGACATGAAGAACGAGGTCAAGATAGTTATATACTTGAATTATTAACTTTATATGTGCAATATGAATCAATTTAGTGTGTCATTAAATTCATCTAAACTTTGTTGAATTAGTGATTACATGTGAGGTAAGTAAAAGTACTTTTTGGAAAGATATCAATTTTGGATTCCAAATGTGCAATTTAAAAGAATTTAACTTAAAGTTTAATTTCATACATAGTGTTCATAAATGTTAAACTCTTAGATGATTTGGTGGAAATTATGGACACAAGCATTGGTGAGTAAAACCTAAATGTTTATTAAAAAAATAAAAACTTTGACAAATTTTTATTTTATTATTCCTTCTTATGATAGAGGGATTTTTGTAATGCATTATTATACCATATGTTTTTACCAAATCACTACTGAATGAAATCATGTGTAGTCATAAATTCTTTTTAAGTATGATTAACACTTTTGACTGATTACAAATGAGTGTAATTAAGAGCTAAAACTTAAGGAGAGTAAAGGTTAGATTTCAAGGAGAGTTGACAAGTTCATCTAGAAATGTACCTTTAGTCTTTCTTTGTTAAAATGTGCAAAAGTTTGGATTGATGGAATTATTTATTGGATAAAAACTAGAATGTTATTGTTTAGTTGTGAAAGAGATTTAGAGTGCTGAAATAGAAATTCTTTATTTTTTTCATATCAATGTGTTAAAGTTATATATAAGTTTTATAATTAAACTCTCTTAGTCTTTATAGTTATAATTAATAACAAGCGATTCATTGATTAGGGAATAATTATATTTTTTTGAACTTCTAGAATCATATCCATAATTCTATTATGTATCCTTTCGCCTTTTTGAACCTAAAAGGGGGAGAAGCTTTTTTAAGCATGTTTAATCTCATGGATTAATTTAAAGTAGACTCCTCAAAGGAATTGGTAAAAATGTACATAGAGAGAGTGACAAACTTGAAGAAAATTAATGTTATTAAACTAAATATCGAAAAAAAGCATAATAACGAATTAATATTACTAAATTTATACAAGATTGTTAATATTTTTCTTTTAAGGTTTGATGAATAGCATTTGGTTATTCTTGAAAATTAATAACTTTTATTTTATTTTTCATATATTTTTTTAAAAAGAATTATTATAACATGTAAACTACATTGTTTAAAGACAAATTATATGGAAATGCTATTGGTGCATGTGTCGCTTGCATGCATCTTTTCCTTTTTTATTTTATCCTTTGTTGTATGACAAAAAAAGGACGGAAATGTGTCAAATGAATAACATTCATTACATCCAAAGTTTGTCATATAATAATTTGAATTTTATATTTCAAAGGGGAGAAAGAATGTAAGTAGAGCACAAGCTTTCTTGTATGACTTATATCTTTCCATTTCATTTTTTGTGAAGGGGTTTCTCATCACAAAAAGAAAAAGCCAATTGTCCCCTTGGTTATGGCACCATTTGTTTGATAAAAACAAAACCATTGCATTAATTTCGATAATACTTTTCCCAAGGGTTTTTAAGTCATGCATCTCAAACTCTTATAGTTTTAATTAAACATTATTATTTTATTACTTGTAGAAATATTTAATTGATTTTAATAGATACAAAAATAATTTAAAAATAAAAACTTATATTAATATTTAAAAATGTCATTTAGAAAAAGAGGAATAAAATAAAGATGGTTTAAAAGAAAGAGAGGAAGAAATAAAAAATTATCATAAGCATCAAGGCACAACCAAGCCTAGTAAGTCCTGGCACTAGTGCTCTACATTATTGAGCAATAGGTCATGGGAGAGATGGGTCATGGATAGTTGACCTTAATCAAGCTAGGGCTAAGTCTTGATCACCAACCCTTTGCAGCTTAGACTAAATATAGTTAAGAAATAACTCTTGAATTGTCTCAAGCATAACGGGTCATGATGAACTTATGAATTATCAAGTAATGGATAAATTAGGTCAAACTCATCTAGATATATGTGTACATGACTTAGGGGTAGCCAACCTCCTTCAACTAACCTATAAGCTATAGGTAAATGTTATAAATGCTAAGTTTCAATAATAAGCCTACAATGTGAGACTAAACATTGACTGTATTTGCTCTCAGACTAAGGTGAACCGATGCCATCTGATAATTCATTTTTGTAAACAAATGGTCCTAATCAGAACAACTTTTATTAGTAATAGGTTCTATCTAATCATCTATCTAACAAGCATGATCTAATGGATGAGATTAGTTTTGTTATTTTGAATAGTATGTTCATCTTATTATCCACCTATAAAACCTGATGAAATGGTTGAGATCTTCTCCACGTTTTCGAATGTTGCATTTCATATAGCCTTCCACTTGTAAAGCTTTAAACAAAGGTTCAGATCTTCTTTGAAGTATTCTAGGATATCAATACCATCCATTCGGCATGTAGGATCTAACGATCTGCAACAAATCCCTTTTGGATTATTCTAAACTTGTTATTCAACGTTTGGATTAACTGGTTCATGTTTCATCTAATTAGATAAAACAATCGTCACTATTCCTACACATATTCAACATTCTAAAAAGTTGCTTGTGTTTATTTAAAACTCAAAATTGCTAAGGACACTTCTTGTGACCTTTTTAGCTATTAAAAATTCTATTTTAGTCTAAAATATTCTAATATAAATAGAGAAATTTTGGAGTTACAAGATTAAAGATTTTAAACATGTTACATTTATATTTTTAGAAGAAAAGTTGCAAAATTGTTAATTGTAATCATATTTTAATGCTATTGGTAGAGCAATATATGTGACCCATTTTTCCTAATTCTTGGTTTAGCATTTTCTTTCATTGCTCATCTTATTGGTAACTTCTCTTCTCTATAATTTACTTTTTATATGCTTATTCCTTCTTTATTCTTCTAAAAAAAATCATTTTAATATAAGATCTAAGTTGATTATATTTTCTTAATAACATCAATTCATATGGGTAAATCTTTTGATTTAATATTTCAAAACTAAGTCGTTTAGGTTATTACAAACTTTTTAATAAGTGCATTTTTTCCAACATCGTAATCCATGACATGTCATATTTTCATTTACAACTAAATATTTTGATTACTTCGTATTTGATTTAAATATTATAAGCTTTTATAGTTGAGACGTGATTTTGGATCATTACTATGATAAAATGGTATGGTCTGTAAAGATTATATCAATCAACTATGATAGAGAAAAGTTAATTTGTCAGTGGAATCTTTGTTGGAATGGCTAAGGTTGGATGTAATCACTATGAGGCAAAAATCACCTAAAATTTTGTGTTCACTTTCATTTTCTTTATTGTTATGTAATTTATGATATTTTTTTATTTAATGATATTAAATGAAAAAAATATATAAAAGATATTTGTAATGATTATTTTCATCAAGTATTAAATATTTTTTTAAAAGTTATTTTAAAATTATAAATTCATATATTTTTAAAAAATTCTATTTATCAAAATTATTAATTCAAATATTTTATAATTAAAAATTTTAATTTAGGAAAATTATTTTAAAATAGCAAAAACATTAAAAAAATTCATCCCCCTACTCTTGCACATTAACTTGCTAAAGATTACAACATAAAATATTAACATTATAATGAAAATAATTCCAAATAGCTAACCATATAGCTAGAAAATTTTAAAAATTTTAACTATATGAAAAGTTTTTCACTATTTATGTTTATGTGATGCATTTATTTACATTTTAGATTTATATTATTTCTAATTATTGAAAATATGATTTGTTTACAAATTACGCAAAAAGCTTCAAGTCTTTAAACATTTAATTTCAAAAAATTTAAAACCTTGCGAACCTTATGATTTACAAATGTTTATCATATATGAAAATACATGAAATTGCTTTAAACCTTTGAAATCAAGAAGATTTTTAGAAAAGCTAATCAAATGTTAATGAAATTATATAAAAAATAATATAAAATATTATTATAAAATCTATTTGTATAAAAGCATTCATAATTGAAATAAATCATAGAGAAAATTAAAAAACAAGAAAACTTAATATTAAAAAACTAAAAAATTTTAAAAAAATAAAAATTCATAAATAGAAAAATTTATAATCTTCATGTTGAGGTGCAATTACTGAGTTGTCATTAAAATGTGAAATGAAAATTAGCATCAGACAAGATATTAAAAACTTACCTAAAATAATTAACAAAATACATAACTTTTGAATGTTTATAAATTCAAGTTCAACTTTAACTTAAGAAAAATTGTGTAAAGTGTATGACAAAATATAAATTAATTATTCAATTGAAATGCAAAAAATCTAGAAATTTGTAGCTATAAAATGCTTCGTAAAAATGATATTAATTATTTAATGTCAGTTGTTTTTATGGGAAAAAAACATATAAAAAGGTTATAGAGTGTTATCTTTTAAATGTTCAAAATGAATTGAATGACATAAAAAATATTTATTTCGAATTAATCTTTTAAATTTTAGATATATTAAGACAAAGCATCGTAGGAAATGAATGGAGTAATATGTGACCTAAAAAAAAGTTTATCAAAGAGTTAAAAAATAGTACATTTAATTAATCCGAAGATTCTTAATAATTGAAAGGAAGCATAGAATTTAATATAAGTAAAGAGTACATCATTTTAAAAATTCTAAATTAATTATCACAAAAAAAATTTTAAGTTTTTTTACTTAAGGGGAAACTTGGAAAAAAAATATAAAAATAGTATAAAAAAAATAAATTTAACTTTAAGAAATATGCAATACATTGAAGAAACACTAATTTCTTATATTCAAACGAATATGAATTAAAAACTTTTGTGATTAGAAGTTCATTCATGTAATAATAACGTTGCCAATTGGTTACTAAAAGCTAGAAAAACTTAGATATTAAAAACTTACTTTAAACTAATAATTACATAAAAAAGAATGTGTAATTTGCAAAAAACAATTGTGGAAACATAAAGCAAGAAATATTTAAGATTAAAATAAAATTATTAATTCAAAAAGTCTAAAACATTCAGAAGCTAGTAAAACAATGTGAAATACAAACTGTTTTATGTAATCAGGATAAACATTAAACACTATTTATAATGAACGAGTTTTTCATTACTTGATATTTTACTAATTAGTTATAAAAAATTAAAAAGGCTTAGATTTTAAAATACAAGTGCCATTTAGAAAAACGTTTTTAAACTTAAAAAAACATATAAATAGAAGAAAGAAATATTGAAACAATTTAATTATTTTTTTATGTAAACATCAACATTTTGTTTCATAAGACAAGTTCAATTTGCTTAATGATATAAATAAAAAAGTTAAAAATTCCAACCATACTAAAAACATGAATAAAATGAAACATTAAAATAGTAAATACTATGTACATAAAGTAATAGCAAAAAAAAATTTCAATGCAAAAAATGCGACAAATTTGAAACACAAAATAAAATCATAAATTTATTTAAAACACTACTTTTTCATAATCTAATTTCAAAAAATGTATAGAGTGATGTGGGAATGGAATAAATAAGTTGCATTATCTCCTCTTTAAGGATAATTTTATTAAGTATAAATAATTCTGATGATTATTATTAGGCTCAGAAGACTCATAAAGTGATGCAAGATAAGCATTAGTAGATCATTAACATTTGTAAAAACGTTACGTTGACTTGTAGATTGAGCCAAACAATGATTTAGATAGTTAAAAAAACCACAAACACCAATTAGCGTGTAGGCGAATTTCTATGGCTCACTTGAAGGAGCTATAATAGACTCTTATTTTTGGATAATGGTTTAAATTTATTTATTTATTTTATTTCTGTACATTTTAGTCGTGCAATAACTAAATAAATTTATTTATTTATTCTTTTTTAGCTTGTTGTGATACTAAAAGTTTTGGCTACAGTTAGTAATTGGTAATCAAAACTTAACTATGTTAAGTGAACTAAATATTTTGGGTTTTATAATTTCATCATCAGTTTTAAAGCCAAATCCACTAAATTCATAACTATAATTAATTATGCTACTATAAAATGTTTTTTGATGTTACGAGTTTCTATGGTTTAGCTAATTTTTATTAGATATTTATCAAGTATTTTGAAAAGTTATAGCACTACTATTTAGTTTAGTGCAATCGAATAAAATTTCTGGGCACATTAGCCAAGTAATTGTTTTGACAAAATTATGTTCCAGACGACTTCATTACCTTTTTCAGTCGCTTAAAATTTTGAAGTTATATTTTGAGTAGATTGTGATGTTTACAAAGTAGATATTGGTGTCATTTTTAGTTAAGAGGGCCATCATATAGCCTTCTTTATCAAGAAACTAAATGATTCAAAACAAACATTTGCCGCTTTTGACAAAGCATTCTATGTTATAATTAAAACTTTGAGGCAGTGCTGGAATTGTTTACTACATTAGCAATTCAGCATTAATACACAACACTCAGTATTGAAATTCCGAAACATCAATAAGAAGTTAAACAATAGAGTTGTAAAATGGATATAAAGTTTATTACCTTTTCCTTCACTGTGATACATAAGATAAAAGTTTACAACAAATCTTAACCTACGCTGTTTTTGATTAATTTGATCACTTCATCTTTAGCATTTATTAACCCTAGGTTTCATAGGATTAAGCAATATTTTCCGAGTTATCTAGATTTTAGTGCTATGTATGAGGTAGTTTAAAAAACGTTAACTATGCATGTCAAATTTGACAGTGTATGAGCATTTACTTAGAGGAAGATATTTATGTGTATCACAATATTCAATAAATGAAGTTATAACTTCAAAAAAAACATGTAGGAGTTGTACCAGGACATTTGGGAAAAAAACTAAAACCATACCATTATTAGAATGAAGATTTTATTGGTTATCTTTAGAAAAAGATGTTTGAAGATTAGTTTTTGGTTGTCATAGTTTTAGGACAATTATGTCAATTAAGAAAAGGTAATTTCCTTGTTCATATATAGAATATATTTATTTATGAAATTTATTTTAGGATTGACATTTTTTTCGAGATGCCACGACAATATTTTTGTAGTGTTAGTCTTTCTAAAATTACATACTTAATTCTTGATAATATGATAAATGATACATATGACATAACAAAATTGCTTTTAAGAAAATATTTGAGTTATAGGTATTACTTTTAATAAAACAGATGAATTCATCTCATCTTTGTTAGAAAACGTTACTGAAATTACTAGACTTAATGTCAAGTTTTCATCAACTTTTGGCAAGAAAGATAAGGACAAAATAAAATAATAAAGGACCTTATGAGATTTGTCATAGGTATTAGTTAGAACAAATGTTAAAAAAAACCTTACGTTAACAATGTACAAACTTTATCTTTAATAAAAATGTGTTTAAGGAAACAAAGCTATCCCCATTTTAAATTATTTATTACATGAACACTAATCAACCGATCCATTCAATTTAATTGCAATGTATTCTATATTTTTATTTTTTGTGCCTTCAATACAAGATTTTAAAAATTAACATGTTAATGTTAAGAATTGAACATAATCTAATAATTTAAGAAATTCTGAAGAAATTAATCAAGTGTAAGTCCGTATAGGATTTAAACAAGGAAAGTTTGTTTTACTATGAATTTTTTTTTGGGATAAATATGAACTAGATAAAAAAAAAGTTACATGAGAAACCCTCACGTGCAATACAAATTTCAATAAAAACTAATTATAATTTTGACATCTATGATTTTCCTTTTCACTTATTCATAAGTAATACTATTAATATTGATGATTTATTATCTTTTAAAGGGGTTTTTAAGATGGGAATTCATAAGCTATGTCTCGTGTAGGTGACTACTAATGCCTATCGATTATATTTTTCTTGATGAAAGTTTTTGAATTATGTTACTATACTCAGTTTGCAACTTAGATGGAAAGATTGTCCACCAACAAAGGACACGTTAATGATTATAGGTGATTTATAGGAATCAATGTTTTACTTGAAGACAACTCGTATTTCAACTATACTGAATGGAGTTTTTCCAAGTTGTCTTAAAGTAAATTAGTTATATAAAAATAATTAGAAAATGAACTAGGCGATGATTTGCATGTGTAAAAATTTTATCCAAATATGTTGATTAAGCTAAAGGATGATTGATATTGTTAGAGAGTGCACAAACTCATTAAAATGGATAAGGTAGTTAGTATGGCTTACATTAAGGAGCTACAATAATGTAATTAACGTGATAGCATGCCAATTTTAAGATAGAGTTTTACATTTATTTATTTTCTTTTTTTTCCTATGATTTTTAGTTAGATAATTAGTCAACAAAAATCTATAACTTTTGGAAATGAGAATAACCTTTATAGAGAAAATCAAGAGCCACTCTTAGGTGTGAAGGTGTATTTAATATGTAAAAATGTAGAAATATGAGATGTGTACCCTTACTCCTTCAAGAATGATATGACACTAATTAGAACCCATAAACTCCTTAATGAGCTAGATGTGTAAGATAAATGGCACTAATTGAAGGCACTATAAAATTCCTTCATCATATTTTTTCAAAATTTTAATCTATTTCTCTATTTTTAAAGGGAAATTTATATGCAAATCAAACAAACTTCTTACTTTGAAAATTTAAGAAAAGGCTTGTCATAAAAAAATTCTATTTTACATGCTCTACATCAATATTCATATACTACATAAAAATCGCAAGCCTTCTTAGCCTCTTACATGTATCTTCCATTATTTGACTCATGTGTGCCATTGGAGCGCTCTTCCTTTCCTCAAGAATTGAGCCATTACAAATATTTTGTAGTTTTATCACGTGCTAAGAATCTCCTTGGTAGGTGATTGACAAGTTTACTGCTAATTAATCTATGCTTAAGAACATACTAAAAAGGCATTAAATTCGACTAATAAGCATTTAATTGTTATACTGTAAATAAAATCAAATGTTTCCCTCTAAGGTCATGGGATCAAGCATTCTCTCCTATTTTCATGATGAAAAACATTATATGTTTGACAAGCAACATATGAAAGTAAATAAAATTGTCCTATAACACATGAATATTTTCCTTTTAGCAATAGAAGGCATTAAGAATAGCTTGACAACAAAAGAATGATTGCCACAACATATGTGCTAAGATTCTCTTTTGTAAATCTATTCTCTCCCTACTTAAATTACTAAAACATATCTTTCTCTACTACATATAAATAGAAATTCTTCTCCCATATTACCATTATCAAATTGGTAATCACAAGAGACTTATATGCTCATTAAATTTCGCTTACAGGTTATGTGTTATGTTGAGTTTATGAGGTAAGCATTTATTTCTAAGTAACTCTCTCTAAGAAGGTAATTACACTAGAACCCTAATCATGATTACAATTTTAAGAAATAAATGCTCAACAATTTATCCCAATCTTTTACTCCATAAGAGATACCATTGTTAATAAAGGCCTTATAAATAACAATAAAACAATTTGTGAACTTGTTATTGAATGCCAATTTTGTTTTTTTAAAAAAATTATGTATATCCACAAAAAAATTTCTTCTAAAAAATTATAACACCTACATACATAAGATTTATGCAATAATTACTAATTATAAATAACTAGGAATAATATTTGCATCTTTTATGATACCATCTTTTATGTTTTAAGGAAATACTCCCCAAATGATATCACTTGTTTAGAAAAACATTGTTCCATTGGCTATGAGCGATCCTATTCATTGTCTTTTGCTCAAAGAAAGAGTTTTATATTATTATGTTCAATAAATATTATGCCATGATTAGATGATTCTTTATAATAGCATTTCTATTAATTTAAGGCCCTTGAATGGACAATTTATTCTGAATGCTCAATGTAAAGATTGTAAAGAATTAATGAAAGTGATATCCATATAAGAGGCTTTGTGAATTATGATAATTGAAAAATTTGATAATCATAATTGCAATAACAAAACCTGCTTTAGAAAATGTTGTTAACATGCACAACTAGTTTTGTAGTAGATCAAATATGAATTTGCACAAATATTTTTATGTGGTTCTACATCCAACCTTGACATATAAGACAAGAAAATGTACTAAATTATCTTCACAAAATAGGTCAACCAACACTCGACAATAGGACAAAACCTCCTACATGAGTTGTGCCAAAAGACCATAAATATCTACCCATATAGCTATATTAATGGCATTGAAGGGTCATAAACACCCATACAAACGAGCATATAACACTAGACAAAAGTGTCCTACAAAATGGAGGATAGAAAGATAAATGCAAATCTCACATTAAATGTTATGATGATTTATTTATAGAGGTATAGTACTTTTATGATCCTTAGATTGAATAATATATCATGCAAAGAATTTTGAGTAATAACAAGTTTTATTATCTTGTGGAAAAGTTTGATCTAGTTTTGTAGCTATTGCAAAACATTTTATGACACATATATTCTATTCGCACATGAGTGAAAAGGCTAATGTCCATTTGCACAACGTGGTGAAATGCTACACATTAAGATCTACATTTCTAGAGAAAAGAAAGCGAAAGCCTGAGGGATTTTTGGATATATAATACTCCAAGACTTGATTAATTCTTCATTCATAGAACTAAATAAAAATTGTCTATTGAATTAATTTGTTACTATACATATGCCTCATTGTAAATATAATCAAATAATTTAACATTGTACTTTCAACTTTTATTTTTTGCTATTCTCTTATTAATAAAACTTCCAATTGTGAGAATTACGTTAGTCTTTTGGGGCTAGTTATGATTCACACCAAAATACCAATAATTAACTCCAATAGATTTACCATTTTAATCCTGAGATGCTTGAGCTAAAACATTTAAGAAAAATGATTGTTAAATAATATAATGTTTTGTATGTCATTAAATAATTGTTAAAAGACAAAGGGTTCAATAAGTGCATGTAATTAAGCAATAGACATTTAAGACTATAGAATACATGATGTCCTTAACATAACTCCAAACATCATTAAGATTTAATTTGCAATAAGTGAGAGCAAGTTTTTTATTTTGAGCATTAAATAAAGTTAAATATGCAAATGATAAAAAAGATAGGATGATTTGTATAATTTACTTCACAAGCTTAAAAACCATAAAAATTGATGCATTTTAGTTGGTACTATTTGTTAATATTTGATGTCAAAGTCCTTAAAGAAGCCCACATGGGAACTTGTTACTAACACCAATAAAATTTAGAAGCTCAACCTTTCTAATGTAAAACCATTTATTAGGATATCGATTGAAGTTGAACATAGTGCTTATGGATTTAATGATGTTCATGAATATTATTTAAGTTTAGTCTAACCCCATTGCACTTATAAATGATTATTTTACATGAAATAATTTTTAATCATTTTTTGTGGTAATGAACTAGAAAAGATTTTATTATAAAGGATCAAAAGTTTAATTGACCATACCATATGCATTTAAACTTTTTCCAAGATATAACATCAAAAACTTAATTAATATCAAATAGAATAAAAAAATCATGAATTATTTGTAAGAAGGATTAATTAAATTTATGTTTAATGCTCCAAATTAAAAATACCTATATACTTTAAAATTTTGTTACACATCTCATTGAAAAAATAATGAAGTAATCAAATAATGTTATTTCTAAATGTCTAATGTAATAGCAAATATATTTCTTACTCTAATTCTTTAAGTGCAACATTACCACGTCCATTCTAATCAACAATATTATTCACAAGTCAATGCTACATACTTAATACATATTGAAAAGAATATATCAACCTAATTTCAAATTTTGGTTAACATTTTGAAAATAATGAAAAAAAATAATAAAGACTTCTTGGATGTTCTAGAAAAAGCATTATTATGAGTTCTCAAATTCTTTCAGCTAACATTAAATGGTTTCCAAGCCCAATAATAATAATAATAAATTTTTGCTAGGTGAACATTGCAGTTTTTCAATTATGAGAGCTCATAACTAAAGAAATGTCTCCGTAGGTCATTAACACGGGGACATTCCTAAATCTCTTCTTAGGCTTGGCATTTAGGGAACTTCATAATTTGATGAGTGGTAGTGAAAAAGATTAAAATTGATATTGCAAAATTAGTTAGTAACAAGAACAAATATGATTGAAATAAAAAAATTATGTGCTATATTAGATGGTGTATGAAAATGAGTAGTTTGTGAGTATGTAATTTGTGCACCCAAGTTTATAGCAATAAATGTTTCCTTCAAAAGGTTCTATCTAGTTTCAAATGTGGAAAATGAGCATATTGAATCTTTGGTCCATTTGTAACTCATTTAATGAAAATAAAACCTTTCTTTTGTTGTTTCATTGTTTTCCTTTATGTTTATTCAAATCAAGAATCCTAGAGAAAAAAGCAATAAATTCAAGAGCTTGGTTTTTTTTCCAAAAGAGTAATTGGAGTTTTTGGTCAAGAATGTAACTTGCATAAAACATAAATCATTAGGAACCACCTTGGAGAAGTATTTTTAAGTCATTTTCTTTTATCTTTACATGTTAAGGCTTATTGTAATATTCTTGAGGTAGTAAGAAATTTGTGAGGCATTGAGTATGTATGAAAAAGGTTTTTTGGACTATCATTACTCTTACATAGGTAAGAGGAGGAAAGCATTAACAAAAGATTTCATAATAATAGAAATTACTTTTAGAGCTATATAGTACAAGTTTGCAATCATAAAATATGTCGAAAACACTTAGAATTTGAACCATAACAAATATAAAAAGTTAGATAAACATTATGATATTTTTTTTCTGACATATTATATATTTAGGTAAGATTATTAAGTATGATTTTGAGAGAGTGAAATAAGAAAAGTTCTGTAAACTTAGTTTTGTGTAAAGAATGTTTTATTAATGCATATGACATTCGTTACAGCTATCTAAACTATGTAAATGAAGAGTTAATTTGTTATGTGCTTGACCTTCAACCCAAGAAATGCATAAGGTATATATTATTTATCATGTAGTATGTTTTGTTTATTTGGACTTAAGTACTTTGGCATAGTCAAACCAAAAGTTTAACTATGATATGTGCATTAAGAAAAAAACATAGCTTCACTTGAACGAATTGCAGACTAATTTATAGTACAATTATATGATACATTTAGTTCATTTTTCCATAAGTAAATTCATGTTTGTGCATAGTCTATAGTATTTAAACACAACCACTAGTGAATTCTTTTGGGTGTTTAGAGCCATTAAAAGTTATTGTACAATGCTATAAAAGAAACCCAACCTGGAAAAAAGTGAATAAATATTTGCACATTATTTAGATGCTTTTGGTGATAAGTTTCTTAATTAACATTGTAGAATGGTGAAGGAAAAGAAAGGTTGTACCAACAACATATATTCATATTTATTTCTTAACCTTTCAAGCTAGCATTAGATAGAAAAAAGCTGAATATCACTTCCATGTTGTTTTAATATGCCTCTTTATTTTGTTGTTAGAAATATGACTTTTTATTTGTAAGCTTTATTTCTTCTTTTATTTGTTTATAAGGACTTCATATTTATGTCTTGCTTTTTTGGCAACCATATAAGGTCATTTATCCACATGATTTTACGGTTTGTCTGTCAAATTAAGCCCCACCTAGCTTAAACTCAATGTAATGTGATAGCGAGTAAAAAAATATCCAATTATTAAATGTACTTACATTAACATTGTAAATGATAGTACAAAGCATACATTTCAGCTTAAGAATTATTTACATCAAGGAATGAGTACTATTTAGATTTAGTATATTTTTCCACCTTGAGATAGAATGCCTCTCTTGGTTTAGACTTTGGAGTGAGTTTTTAACAGTGATTGTGTAGTCTTTCTCTTCAAACCTATTGAAACATCTATTAGTTGTAGTATTTAAGTACAAGAATAGCCATAAGTTTGCCATTGACACAAATTCTATTAGGCTTTGCAAGGTTAGTATTGTTTGTCTTCATTATGTTAGGCTAAGGGAGAGTTTAAATATTCTTTTGAATGTTAGTTTATAGAGGAGATTCATAGATTAAATAATAGATAATGAGTTGTGAAAGAACCTCAAAAGAAGTTCCTTGTCATTAAACAAAGATTGGTCAATTTTACACTTAGGGACAAGGTATTTTTTAAGGTTAAACTTATTTGAGAGGTATTTGTTAAATCACCCTTATATTTAATGATTCATGCCTTAAATGTTTATCATTTTATTCTAATGGGCTTATTTAATGTAAAATTGGTTTACATGTAAAAAAGAAGTCATGCACTTTTGAAGATGTTGAACTAATGGCCTTCAAAATACCTTGGGGTGTTTAATAAGCTCCAACGATTGAAGACATCTACATTAACTTTGATATGATTTTATTTTACTATAAAGTAGAATGTTAACATGTTAAGTTTAAGGCATTCCCTTTTTGTATCAATTTCAAATTATATTTAGGGTTCTAAACTATTCAATTATCAGCTTGATTTAAATGAATAGGATTCAATTTTTGAATCTCTAAATCTTTTCTTCGTTCAAATCTTACTTAAGCCATTGACTAATTTAAGTTACATAATTCTATTTTTAAATCATGCTTTCTTTTTTTAAATCATACTTTTTGTATTTTTGCCAAATTTATGTTAGATTGATTGCTAAAACTTATTACATCAAAAAATAAATTTATTAAAATTTTAATAATTAAATAAATTAACAAAACCTTTATGCAACATTTAAATTTATACTCGGATGCATAGGTCTTGGGCCAAACTTAAACTCAAGTTTTGGGTCATAGAACATAATTGGAGCCAAATCAAATAAAACCATTTAAGTTCATGGTGCTTTCCTAAACTGGACTGGTTTAGTCATTGAATAAAATAAAGTAGTATTTGAACTAAACCTATATATTACGAGTATGCCAGGGTGATTAAATCCTAAGTGCACAAGGGGAAGCCTTCCTCAATTAGGCTATGCATATTAATCCCTCATGAATGATTATAAAATCCAAATGCATATCACTTCTTATAATGTGGGACTAAGTCTTTTTTGTCTACCTCCATCCAAAAAAAAATTACTCTACATGGTATGATAATGCATTTTGATAATTGCATGGTGGAGATAGCCTCCATTTTTAAGCAATGATCTTATTGATCCAATCATCCATTTCAAGAGTCGATCAGATGGTTACTACTTCAACTATTGCAACCGATCGATCCATTCGACTATCATGATATCATTCCACTTCATGGAATTGTAATTTTTACTTTTTCTTGTTTAAAATAATCTATCCTTGATATGATGGCCGTGATCTCTCTTGTTAGATTCATATCATTTAGATCTAATCTTTATTCTATAATTGATTAATCAAATGATCAAGATCTCGTCTGATTTGATCGAATGGCCCCTATCTAATCCATCTTGATCCAACTATCCAAAACTCTTCCACCTCTAAATCATTTGATCGTACAATTGAGATCTCCTTTGTGCAATCTAGTAGCTCCATTCAATCCTATCCATTGGCTCTAATGAATTAATCCTAATTTTTAATTAATAAGCTATTACATATGCCATTGAAGTTATCAATTTTTGAAGAATATTTTAAGATCTTTTTAAGTTGTTTGGATCAACATTTGAAATAGATTTTCTCTCACTTTCTAATGGTTATGACAAAAGTTTTTCTATAAATACTGAACCATTGTGAATTAAATGACTAAATGCATATGAATAAGATTTTATAATCACAAAGAAGTCCTTCGTCATATTCTATTGGTGTACATTTCCCCTGACAGCTTCTATGGCTTATGACTACTTGAAATTCCAGATACTTCCAAATAAGCCATATTCTTCTAAGACTTTAATTTTGAAATTCTCTTCATACATTTGAGATCATTATGTCTTTTTCACATTCATCAACAAGCATAGAATAATTTGTATGTTTTTATCAAAAATTTATTCCTTATAGATTTTGTTTTTCCTTCAGGTTTTTTTTCCTAGCATTTGGGAAAGCTTGGTTCGATTTGGTCTCATAAAATACTAAATTTTATTTGAGAATATAAAAATAAAAATTATAGTTAAACTCATAAAAGCTAGTAAGTTGGAGGTGAACCACAAAAAAATCTCAAGTTGTAACTCTTTTAGTAGTAGAGTTTTCCATGATATTGGTTTTGGGTAAAGGTGGGTTACAGTGTGAACCAAACCACCTAAAAAATTTTAGTGTACTATTTCTACATCAAGTTCAAAATAGACATAAACTTATTTTTATAACAATTTTTTAAAAAATAAATATAATTAAAAAATTTTAAAATATAGTTTAAAACAAAAATTTACCCCAATCTTTTAGGATTTGAACACTCATTTTCACGTGAAAATTAACATTTTGAAAGGCAAAAGAATTTAAGTCATGGTATTATGGATCCTAATAAGTTTTAAAGAAGATTGGTTTCGTAGTGCGTTGATGTACATTGCTAAGAGTTTAGTTATGGAGCATGTTGATTGTTTTCATCCAATAAGTGGAAATACTTACTTTGTTAGATCGTAAGTTAATTAGTTGGAGCTTGGATATCTTTAATTATTGGTAGACATTTCTTATCATGAGTTGGTAGTGCATATTTTGGAGGGCTATGCAAGGAAGCTAAGAAATAGATGTCTACTAATTATTACAATCTTTTCAAATGATTAGGATTACAAAGAGCCTAAATGAAAGTGTGAAGCAAGCCTTGTCACTTATGAAGAGGGTTGATTTCTTGATTTCTAAGGCTAAATTCCAATAATGGTATAGATGTTGTTGCTTTTTCCCTTTGGTTAACAAACATATGCTATCATTTTTGTAAAATAAACACTTGCAAATGCTTAGTATTTGAGTTGTATTTTTTAATTATTCATTTGATGAAAATCAAACTTTAAAAATATTAAAAACCATAGGGTATGGGAAATGAGAAGAATGATGAAGCATTTTTTTAATATCATATAATACAATATTAGTTAATTGTATTGCATAATTAGATAAAAAGGATAAGTAAGATATTATTTTGTAAGTAGGGCTTCGTTGCATAGAACGATACAGCCATTGTATGAGTATAATATTAACTTAAGTGCTAGGTTTTGATGCTTCCATTGGAGCATGGTATCACATAAGACAATGTAAAAAACTCATAAGATATGATGTAGTGTTGGAAATTAGGGTTTATACCTTAAGGATGACCTTTAAGTCCCACTTCGATGGTAAGTAACGAGATGTTCAATCAATCTTATAGATGCAACTAAACCTATCATGCACATTTGATTATAGTGAAAGTGCAATAATCAAGAAAACTATTGATCGTATTGTATGATATCTAACATCATGCAAATGCTATTAGTTAAGAGTTTATCATATTACTAAGATGACAATTATCATAAGAGATGATAACAAAATCTATTTGGTATATGTAAGTATTTTTGAAGGTATAGTATGATTGACCTATCTAACTAATATGATATGAAGACAATGAATAAACAATGGCTATGCAATAACCTACTCAGTCTCTTACTCTTTGAAATTGTAGTGCCCTACATCAAATTGTTCAAAAGGTCTAGACTATTGAGATAATCCCTTGAATTAAGGTTTCATAATCGACCTTATTTGAGGATAATTTGTTGTTTGGTTTCATTATGGAAGAGAAAACAAATTGTACCATTTAAGGCTACAAGGAAGAGGAACACGAGGTAGTGAAGGGAAAAGGAGCCTCAGGATTATCAAGAAGATCTCAAGACTTCGAGAAGGAAGAGCTTACCTTTGGAGAAGTTCTGAACCACAATTTCAAGGCAGGACGACGCTTGTGATCATACGTTAAATGTAGTTAGAGTCTAAGTAAAGATAAGAAGAATTATCTTGGTCAATTTGCATATGAAAACTGTGGTTAATTAATGTCGTCCTTTTCGTGAAATTGTTATGTCAAAAGAGGGAAATTTGCTTTACCATGACTAAAGGTAGAAGTAATTTGTATTTAATTATAGTTTTACATTATCTTCTTGTGAGAAACTATTCAAGAGTCCATGCAAAATTCCACGCTAAGGTACATCCTATTAATGTAAATTAAGTTATAGGAATATATAGTGCCCAAACTTGTATTTGTGAATGTTGGACGTAAGCTAATTTTTTGAATGTAAAAGCATTGCTTTATCACAATTTTCTCATGAAAGTTATCTAAAGAACCCATAGAAAAACTGGCACTTTCCTGTGCTCCAATAATGCTAGTTGAAGTCCATGATAATATGCCTGGTTGTTTAGTTGTTTCTATTCAAAAAGGCAATAAAAGGATCTATAATATTTATTGTTGGTGTCAACACTCTTACAAATACTTGATCTACAAAATAATGTTAGAATATTATTAATTTTATATTTTGTTGGTTGTTTAAATATGTATGTAATATGCATGCATTATCATCATAGATGCTTGAAAATTGTGTAGCTATGCAAAAGAAAATTATATTTAATATGGCTCACATAATTCAGACATGTTAGCTTATTTTCATGTTATATTTTTCTAGAAAATTAAGAACCCTATTGATCTCTCCCATTCTTTTAGATATAATTTTTTAACATTTATAAAGTGGCTTAAAGGGATATCTAAATAATATATAAAACTAGGACTTCATTTAACATTAGCATATAAATTTATTTGTTTGAAATGGGCATGTGATTTTGAGCACAAAGTTTTGGCAATTCAAGCAATTCAACTACATAACATGATTTCAATATATATTTGTTTTGGAAAGTCTTGCAAAAACGTGTCTCAAATGTTATATGGATAAATTAAATCTCACATTATTAATCGTGAATTATTGTAATTTATTAAAAAAAATAATGTAGATTATTGTAGCAAAGTATTCATTCACCTCTAGTATGCTTGGGAAACACTAAGCCATGGCTTGGTTAAGTTGTAAGTGGTATAAGTTCATCGATTAAGGTGCTCAAGATGGCTTCTCATGCATGTTTGGCATTGGCTTCTACTGAGAATCTTTGAATGGCTTGGTTTGGAGCCTTAGAAGAAGGCTAAGTAGGGTAAGGGTACAATTGATAAGTAAAGAGATTGGCTAGCAGCACGAAGGCTAAGGGTAGAATTCAATGCCTTATGATTAATTTCTAATAGGGTTTATAAATTGGACTTCAAGTTCTTAAAAAAGATTATTTTAAAATAAAGCAAACTATTAAAGTACCAGAGCCTACAAAATAACAAAATATTTTTTTTATTTTAAAAAAATATATAATAAAGTTAAAAAATGATAAATTAAAGTAATATAATATAATTAAATTATAACGAAAAAAAAGGAAAAATGATAGGATATATAGGTTACATAATAATACAAATAAATCAAAATAAATAATTTGAACAAATGGGATAAATTTTGTAAGAAAATGACATTATAGTATACTAAGGAGATTGAATTTAATAGCCTTGATTATTATATCAAGCACAAATTTCTCATAACAGGCCCCATAATTATAAAAATATTAAAAATATTTAAAAATATATATTTAATGGGATAAAGCTCAATGGGATAAGTATAGTGACTTTACATCATCTTTATCAAACCTTGCTAAAAAATACTATAAATTACAAAAGTAGATAAGAATAAAAATAATAAATTAATATTTTTTAAACAAATAAGTATTAAAGGTACAATGTTAAAAATTGAAGCAATAAAATAAAAAAATTTAAAAAATGTAAACCACTCAAAAACACTAAAAATTTAAAGATTTTTAACTATAGAGATAAATATTTAATAGAATTGAGCTCATCTTGATGTGTACTATGATTCTTTCTTGATTTTGATTGTACATTGTTTGGATTTACTATAAATAAGAAACAAAAATAACCTAAAATAAAATTAAATTATTATATAAAATGGTACATTAAAATATGTTAAAGCTAAAATGACATACTTTCAAACAATATAATATAGATAAATCAAAGAAATTTAGAAGTCACAAGTGAGAAGAATGAAAGTTTATTAGTCATGTAACCAAATGAAAGTAAAACATTTGAAAAAAATGAGTTAAAATAAATATTTAATTAGATAGAACGTGTTGAGACAAGTTTAATGACATTTTCTTTACTTGATCATACCTCATTTCTAATTATTATGAATTACAAAAATAAATAATCATGAATAATGATAAATTATTATTTCAATATTAAGTAAGCATATTTTAAAGTAAAAATTAGAAAAATATAAAACCATGTAATATAATCAAATTGAGGACATGTAGTGGTCATAGGAGTGGAGAATTATAGTGATATAATAATAAAACAAAATAAAAGTAAAACGTGTGAAAAATGAGATAAAGGGTATGGGAAAGTTATACTCCAAGACATAAAGATAAAATAAGATAAATTGAAGCAATATAATATAACAAAATCAAAGCAATATAATGGTAACATGAGTAGACATTTATTGTTAGATAATAATAAAAAAGATAAAAGTCAAAAATTTTAAAATATGACATAAATTATGTAAGAGTTGCATTCAAAGATATTGAGAAGATCTAGTTTAACAATCTCAACCGTGAAATAAGATTTGAATCAAAATATCTTATAAAATAGATAAATAATGAAAATTAAAAAAGCTCACAACTATAAAAGGAATAGTTAATTAGATAGAGCTCATCAAGAAGAGTTCAACAAGTTCATTTCAACACATTCAAACCTTGTTTGAAATGGCATAAATTAAAGAAATGTAATGTTTCCAAATCAAAGTGACATAAATGTTGTTTTAGAAGGCATGTTTAGCTAGTTGGGTAGAGCTTAATAAGATAGGCCCAAACAAAATAGTCTTACCTAATAAATCTTGTTTGCAATATGATTGAATTATCAATCTAGATGCACAAATAATAGCAAATTATCATTTTAATTAGGAGAAAATATATATTAAAGCTGAAATAAGATAAATTGAGATAATGTAATAGAACAAAATAAAAGTAATATAAAGGTGACATGATAAGAGATTCAGAATTACATAGTAAAATAAAAAAAATCAAAGTGAAATATTCAAAGTAGTGATATCAATGTTATATGAAACTTGCATTCAAAGATATTAATGGGATCAAGTGTAACATCATTAATTGCAAAACTTGGTGCAAATCAAATTTTAAGTAAAACATGCTAGAACCCTAAAATATAAGATATTTTAAAAATATAAATATAAACACTTAATTGGATAGAGCTTTTGGTCATGAGTAAAACAACTTTGTTTCATCTTCATTTGACCTCATTTGATTTACAATGAATCACCCAATTCAATATGCTTTAAAAATAGCTAATGATAATTTTAATCTTAAGTAAATTGATATCAAAGGTTAATTAAGATAAATTGAATCCATGTAATATAATGAAATCGACGCAATGTAAAGGGCACACAAGAGAAGTTTTATAATTACATAGTTTTACAACAAAAGCCAAACAACAACTTAAAAAAATAAGATAATTAGTACAAAAAATTTTCATTACATGACACTAAGAAGAATGACTATGACATCCTCAATCATCAAATTGTATACAAATCAAAATGCTTCATAAAGCAAGCCTAAAATAATATTTAATGAAATAGTGCTAATTGAGATAAGTCCAACAATATTTCTTTGGTGATGATCATATTTGGAATTATTGCAAAGTACAAAAAAAAAATCATTATTAATAATTAATTATTATTTTAATATTAAGTAAAATTTTTTTTAAAGTTGAAATGAGAAAAAGTAAAGTAATATAATATAATTAAATCAAAGCAATCTAAATATTGCATAGGAGGAGGTTTAGAATTACATAGTAAGCAATCTAAACTATATAAAAAAGTTGGATTCTAAGATATTGAAGAGGCTGAGGGTCACAACCAGATCATCAAATTAGAGAAATAACAATATCTGGTAAAGGACGTTAAAGTTCTTAAAAGTAAAGTTATTGAAATGATCAAAATAAATATTTAGTTACATATAACTTGTTGAAACGATTCAAATGATGATAGTTTCATCACAAGGATATATTAGTTGGAATTACCGCCCATTAAAAATATATATCAAAAATATATATTATTATTTAAATATTAACTGAATATATACAAAACATGTAATGAGATAAATTAAAGCAATGTATTATACGAAAATCAAAAATTTGTAAAAGTCATAAGGAAGGATATATAATTAAAATGTCTCATAAAGCATGACAAAATCTTGTATAAAAACATTTATTAAAAATAAAAAAAAAATTGTTAATTTGATAGAGCCACTCGACACTAGTCAAATGATGTTTACTTCGTATCCATTGGACCTCATTTGAAGGCATTATGAATTGCTCATTTAAAATAAAAATAAATAGTGATAAGTTATTATTTTAATAATTAATAAATAAATATTAAAGCTAAAAAGACATAATTTGATATAATATAATATAACAAATTCAAAATGATGTAAAGGTTAATATATAGAAGAACTAGAGTTTCATAATAACATAACTAAATCAAAGTAAAAAATGTTATTAAATAGAAAAAAATTGTAAATGAGATTTCCATTCCAAGATGCTAAGAGGATCAATGTAATTTTCTTGGTTATCAATAATGTATGAATGAAATTAGCTCACAAAAAATGTCAAAATACTAGAATTAAAATTAATTAAAGATAATTAATAATAAATTGTTTCTTAGTAATAAGTATATATATATATATATAAGAGCTAAAACGAGATTTATTTAATCACTGTAATGAAAAAAAAATCTAAGTGGTGTAAATCTTACATGATAGGATAATAAAAATTTGACTAAAATATAATCAAATCAAAGTACAAAATTTGAAAACATTAGACGATATGCCCTCAGATATTATATTCTGAGATACTAAGGAGTTTAAGTTTAACATTCTCGATTATCAAATAAGATAAGATTTAAAATGTCTCATAAAATATTTAAAACCATTAAAAAACTCCAAAAATATAAAAAAAATATATTTATTTCTATAGAGCTCATCAAGACGAGGCCCACAATATATTTTTTGCGGCAATTGTGTCTAGTTAGGAAATATTATGAATTACTATTTTAAATAACACTAAATTATAAAAAAGATTAAGTTTCATATTAAGTTAATATAAAATTAAGTTCAAATTAGATAAGTTGAATCACTATAACACAAAAAAATCAAGAAGATGTAAAGGGAGCATGAGAGTGGAATTCATAGTAATATTATAAGTAAAAGAAGAAGTAATTGAATAAATGAAAAATTAAGGAGAATTAATGTAACATCCTATACCATTAAATCAAGTACAAATCAAAACATTTTATTAAACATGCCAAACTAAATTTTATATGGCATGTTTCATCTCCAATGGTGGATGTACAAAATTACAAGGAATTACCTAAATAATTAACTTAAAGATGGTAAATTAAAATAGTGTAACTTTAAAAAAGTAAAGGTGATGCAAAAAGCACATTATTAGAGAATTATAGTTTTATAGTAATATATCCAAACCAAAGAAAAGAATTTAAAAAAAGAGTTAAATTGTACAAGATTATTTCAAAATTTCTAACGAGATCAAATGTAACGTGCTCAAGTATTAAATAAGGTATGAATCAAAAGTCTCCTAAAGCAAAAAAAAATGATAAAAAAATTAATTATTTAAAAAATAAATATTTAATATGATAAAGCTCATTAAGATATGACATTTGTTTCATTTAAATTGAAACTTTATTAAGAATACTAAAAATTAAAAAAAGTACTAAATCATAAATAAAAAAAATAATTCTTCCAATATTAGGTAAATTTGCATTAAATCTAAAGTAAGATAAATTAAAACACTATAATTCAACAAACTAGAGTGATTTAAAGATCACATAGGATGAGAATAAGTGTTTCATAGTATTATAACTAAATCAAAAAGAATAAATTAACAAAAAAATGTGATAAATTATATTGTAATGTAGTATTCTAAGATATAATGAAGGTTAAGAATAACAAAATCAATTGTCAAATTAGGTACATCGTAATTAGTTTGTAATGCATGTCAAAAAAATAAAATTAAAATTTAAAAAAATATAAAAAATAATTATTTAGCTTTAGAAAGCTTGACAAGATAAGTTTGACAACATTTGTTTCATCTTTATTGTGTATCATTTAAAATTACTACAAGCTAAAAATTTGAAGAATTGAGATAAATTTTGCACAAAAGTTGCATTACATGATATTAAAGAGATCAAGTAACATCCTCAATTGTCTAATTAGATATAAATAGATGTGGTGCAAAATGACCAAACCATAGAAAATAAAAGATTTAAAATTGAAAAATGAATAATTAATTAGGTAGAGATTGTCAATTCAAATACAATGACATTTGTTTCATCTAGATTGGACCTCATTTAGAATTATTATGACTGAACTAAAAACATTAGCATAAATAATAATGAAGTAAAATAGTAATACAACCAAATCAATGCAAAGAATTTTAAGTGTGATAAATTTGAGTGTAACATTCTCAATTATCAAATAAGATGAGTTAAAAGTTCTCACAAAGAATATTAAAGCACTAGAAAATAAATTATTTAAAAAATATAATAATAATATTTAATTTCATAACTCTTTTTGAAATAAGTCAATGACATTTGTTTTGTGTAGAACTAATCTAATTTTGAATAATATGTTTTAATAAATTTATTAAAAAAATAATAATAAATTACCATTTTAACAAAAAATAAATAAATAGCAATGCTAAAATTTTATAAATTGAAGTAATGTAATAAGTCAAATCGAAATGATGTAAAACCCACACAATAAGAGAATAAGTAATAAATAGTTATATACCAAAATCAAAGTTAAAATAAAACTTTGGAGAAAATAGATAATTTTTTTTGTGAAGTTGCATTCCATGATAATAAATAGATTGAGTATATTATACTCAAAAGAAAAATCTAGTTTTAATCAAAAAGTCTTATAAAGCAAGTCAAAATCTAAAAAAATAAAAAGTTTTAAAAGGATGAAATTGATATTTAACTATATAGTGCTCATTGAGACATGAAGAATGCTCTTGTTGTTTAGATTGAAATGCATTTTGAACTACTAAAAATTTTTAAAATAAAGAATCATTATTTGAATATTATGTAAATATCTTTTTTAAAAGAAAAAATATAACAAATTAAAGTCATGTAATATAACAAAATCTAAACAATGTAGGCCACACGAGAGAAGATTTAGAGCTATGTATTAATATAAAAAAAAATCAAAATGAACAATTTGAATAAGTGAGATTAACTATATGGGAAAGTTGCATTCTGACATACTAATGAGTTCAAGGGTGGCATAACTCGATTGTCAATTTAGGTACAATGAAAAATGACTTAAACATGGAAGAACACTTAAAAGATATATTTTAAATTATTAAAAAATAAATATTTAATTATCTAGTGTTCATCAAGACGAGTCTGGCATTGTTTGTCTCATCAAAAATGGTCATCATTTTGATTACTTCGAATTGCTTAAGTAAATAATCATAAATAATAATAAATCATTATTTTAAGGTTTAATGAAAATATTTTAAAGTTATAATGCAACATATTTTAATAGTGTAATACAACAAAATAAAAGCAATGTAAAGGTCAAAGAAGTGGAGATTTAGAGTTATGTGGTAATATATCGAAGTCAAAATGAAACATTTAAGGAAATGATATAAATTATAAGTCAAAGCATCTTTCTATGGTACTAATGAGACCAATCGTAAACAACATTTGTTGTAAAAATGAAAAAATAGACATTTATCACAAAATAAACCAAAACAAAAAAAAATAAAATATTAAATAATATGAAAAGTAATATTTAGTTTGGATAAAGGTCTTTGACATGAGTCAAAAGTTATTTGTTTTGTCTCAATTAGACCTTGTTTAAAATTACTATGATTCATCAAAATACATAATCATAAATTAAAAATTAAAATTTTAATATTTACTAAGCATATATTATAGCTAAAATGACATAAATTAGCAAAATATAATATATCCAAATTGAAGCATAGAAAGATTACTAGAGGAGATTTAAAGTCACATTATTATATAACGAAATCTAAGAAAAAAATTGAGAAAATGAGATAAATTGTAATAAAATTTTATATTAAAGGATTCTATATTGATTGAGTTAGACATACTAAATTGTCAACAATGGTATGCATAAAAATAACTCATATAGTTGCAAAAAAAATAAAAAATAAAATAGTAACAAACATAAATATAAATATTAAATTGGATAGAGCTCATTGGTATGATACTAATGTGCTTGCTTCATCTTGATAAGTCATAATTTGGAATTATTGTGATTATAAAAGCAAAATTAAGATAAAATTCAGGCAATGTAATGTTACCAAATCAATGCAAGATAAATGTCACATTAGAATGCATTTTGTGTTACTTTGTAATATAATTAAATCAAAGTGGAAATTTGAAAAAAATAAGATAAACTTTATGAGAATATTATATTCCAAGATTCTAAGGGGATTGACTGTAATATCTATAATTTATAAATTAGGTATGAATCAAATACTTTATAAAATATGCAAAAATTAAAGAAAATAAAATTTTAAAAATTTGAAAATATCACATTTAATTAGGTAGAGATAATTGACCCATGTCAAACAACGTTTACTTCATCTCAATTAGACATCATTTGGAGTTACTACCCAATATAAAAATTAAATAAGATTAAATAATATTAAATTAGTATTTTAATAATAAGAAAATAAATATTAAATCTATAGTGAGATAATTTAAAGTAATGTAAGATTACCAATTGAAATAAATATATATTAATTCAAAAATTAGATAAATAGATGCAATACATTTTAATAAATTAAAAAAAATGTAAAGGTCATCAGCGAGAAGATTTACAATTACATTACAATATAAGAAAGTCAAAGTAAAAAATGCGTAGAAATTAGATAAATTGCATGAGAAGATTATGCTCTAAGATACTAAGGAGATCAACTATAACTACCTTAATCATCAAATTTGGTATCAATCCAAATGTGTCATAAAACATTAAAAAAATTAAAAATAAAAAAAATTAAAAAATGTAAAAGAATAATCAAATAGGTAGATGACATCAAGATATATCCAACAATGTTTGTATTATCATCATGGGACCTTGTTTAGAATATTTTTTGAATTACAAAAATAAATAAGAAAAATCAATGATATAATGTTATCTTAATTTTGTGTAAATAAATATATCAAAGCTAAAAGAGGTAAATTAAGGCAACGTAACACAACCAAGTCAAAGACACGTGATGGACTAATTAGCAAAGAATTAGAGTTATCTTGCATGATATCCAAATCAAAGTGAAAATTTCGAAAAATAATCCAGTAAAAAAGCCAAAACAATTGAAAATAAAATTTAGAAATTGTACAAGCAAAAAATAAAAAATTAATTTGATACAATTTATCAAGACAAGTTCAATGAGGCTTTTCTTCTCCATTTGAAATTATTTTAGAACTACTACAAATTACAAGAGTTAATAAGTTGAAATAATGACAAAATATTTAAAAAATATTTTTAATGTTAAGATGAGATAATCTCAAAGAAATGAAATATAATCAATTTATAAGATAGAGTTATTATATTATATAACGAAATAAAAGAAAATAATGAATAAATTATTAAAAAACAAATGTTTAAAGAGTGGAAAAAACACAAAAAAAATATCTAAAAATTATTAAAAAAATATTTAATTAGATAGAGCTTACCAAAATGAGTGTAACAATATTTACTTTGTTTAGAATTTATTGCTTTTGGAGTTTCCATGAATTACAAATAATCAAGAATAAATTATAGAAAATTATTATTCTTGACATTTAGTAAATATCTATTAAAGCTTAAATAAGATATGAAAAACAATCTAATAGATCAAAATCAAGGACATGCAAAGATCACAGAAGAGTAGAATTAGAGTTACATTGTAATTTAACTAAATTTAAGCTAAATGTTTGAACAAATGACATAAACTGTATGAGAAAGTTTCAATCCAAGAAACTAAGGAGATCAACTGTATCGTCGTGGATCATCAAATCTTGTATAAATTGAAATGCTTTGTTAAGTAAGTCAAATCTTAGAAAATAAAATGTATAAAAAAATAAAAAAAAAAAATAAATAGTTAATTGGGTAGAGCTTGTTGAGACAAGTCAAACTTTTTCTTTTTATCTTAATTGGACATCTACTAGAATAACTTCAAATTATTAAAATAAATAAGCATAAGTAATAATAAATTGTTACTTTCATATTAATTAAATATATATTAAAGTTGACATGTGATAAACTAAAATAATATAATATAACTAAATTAACGTAATGTAAATATCTCACGAGAGGACATTTTGAGTTATTAATAAAACAAAATAAAAGTAAATAATTTGAAAAAGTAACAAATTGTATAAGAAAGTTGTATTCCAAGATACTAAGGTTATCTAGTGTAACAATCTCGAACATCAAATCAAATAAAAATAAAAATATCTCGTAAACATAACCAAATAATAGAAAATGAAACATTTAAAATTATAAAAAAATAATAAGTTGACTAGATAGAGTTCTCGAAGTAAAGTCTAATAATGTTTGCTCCATCTCATTTGAATCTCTTTTGGAATAACTTTAAGCTACCATAATAAATAAACATAAAAAATAACTAGTTGTTATTTTAAAATTTACTAACCATATAGTAAATTTTATTTGAGATAAATTGAAGCATTATAATAGTATGAAATAAAATTAATATAAAAGTCATTTGAGAGGTGATTCAGAGTTACATTATAATATAACTAAATTAAAGAAAAAATTTAAAGAAATGAGGCAAAAAATATCAAAAAGTTACACACAAAGATACTAAGTAGATTATCTATAATGTCATCAATCATTAAATAAGGTATGGATCAAAATAACTAGAACAACAATCATAAAGTCCACAAAAAAAATTTAAAAATATAAAAAAGGACAGTTAGATATAGACATCGAGGAAGTATGATGAAGTTTTTTCATCTCAATCAGACTACCCTTGAAATTACAGTGAAAGACTAAGTCATATACGCATATTTAATAATAAAATTTATTTTAATATTAAGTAAATATAAATTAAAGTTAATTTTTGATAAATTGAAGCAATGTAATGTTATTAAATTAAAGTGACATATAAGTAACATAAGAATAGATTCAAAATTAAATAATTATATAACAAAATCAAAGTAAAAAAGTTGAAGAAATAAGATAAATTGCTTGGTAAAGATCCATTCCCAAATACTAAAGAGATAAAATTTAGCCTTCATGATCATGAAATTAAATAAAAAAGGAAAAAACTTTTAAAAAACATTAAGCATAGAAAATAAAATTTATAAAAAATTTAAAACTCAATATTTAGCTAGATAAAACTCATCAATATAAGTTCAATGACATTTATTTGATCTTGATCTATCCTTCATTAGAATTATAATGAAATAACAAAGTAAATATGAATAAATAAGAATAAATTACCATGTTAATATTAAGTAAACAATAATATTCTTGAAATGAGTTAAATTTAGGAAATTTTAAATAACCAAATTAAAATAAAGGAAATATCACATAAGTAGTGATTTAAAGATTCATAGTAAAATAACCAAATCAAAATGGAACATTTAAAGAAATAACATAAATTTTAAGTTACATTCCAAGATTTTAAGGATATTGAATGTTTTGTTATCGATTCAAAAATCTTTTACAAAAAAGTTTTTCTCATAAATCATGCAAAAGATTAGAAAATAATATACACAAAAAAGGAAAGAATAGTTAACAAAAAAATTTTTCTCATAAATCTTCGAGCTAGTTGACTTAAGTCAAATGACACTTGTTTCATCTTAATCAAACCTTATCAATTATTATGACTTTCAAATAAATAAGTGAAGGAAATATTAAACTAAGATGTGTTAAAGCAATGCAAAGATTACATGAAAAGAGAATTAATGTTTCTTAGAAATATAAGAACGGTAAAAAATTTGAATAAAAAAGGTAAACATTTCAACAAAGTTGCATTTTAGGATATTCACAAGACCTAGCATTGCATCATTCACCATCAATTCAAGTAAGAATAAAAATATCTCATAAGACATGCCAAAGTTATAGAAAACAAAATATATACAAATGTTAAATTAAATATTTAATCAGATAAAACTATTGAGGTTGGTCTAGTGTCATCACTTTCATCTCTATTGAACCATTGTTTGAAGTACGAAAAAATTAAATAAGTATAAATAATAATAAATAATTACTTTAATATTAAGTAAATATAAATTAATGTTGATGTGAGGTAAATTGAGGAAGTGTTATATAAAAAATTTAAGAGATGTTTAGATTACATGAGAAGAGATTTATAGTACATATTAAAATAACAAATAAAAAACAAAATTTGAATATATAAGATAAATTGTAAATGAATATTTATTCCAGTAAACTAGGGAGATTGAGCAAATCATTCTTGATTGTCAAATAATACAAAAATACAAAATCCTCTTAAAATTTGCTAGAGTCAATAAAAATAAAATACATAAAAATTTCAAATTGATTATTTAATTAGATGGAGCTTTTCAAGATAAGTTCAATGATATTATTTTTTTCTTAATCAGATCTCATTCAGAATTATTATTAAAAAACAGAATAAATTTGCATAATAAATAATTAATTATTATTTTAATATTAAGTGAATATATATTAAAGTTGATTGAAAAAAAAATTAAAGTAATGTAATATAACCAAATCAAAGATATCTAATGTTCACATAATAAAATACTAATAGATTCTTATCCTCGTTTGCCAAATAAAGTTAGAATCAAAATATGTCTCAAAGCTTGCCAAATCTATTAAAAATAAAATAACTAAAAATTTTAAATTGAATAATGCAGGTTGTAATAAGTAAAAAGATGTTTATTTCAGTGGAGTGATGTTTGTTTCATCTCGATTAGACATCATTTGTAATTACAATGCATTTCCAAAATGAATAAGGAGAGATAATAACAAATTATGATTTTAACACAAAGTAAATATATGCATATTTTAATCCCAAGAAGAGATATATTGTAAATAAGTAAAATTATAAAATTAAAGCAATGTAAAGGTTACACGAAAGGAAATTTACTATTTCTTACATATTTAATAAAATAAAAATGAAACATTTAAACAAATAAGATAAATTATACAAGATTTTTGCATTCAATGATACTATGGAGAATGAGTGTATCCTTGTGATCATTAAGCTAGGTAAAAATTGGAATATCTCATAAGGCATTCCAAAGCTACAATAAATAAAATACTTAAAACTTTTAACTCAATAGATAATTTGATAGAGCTCATCAAGATGAGTCCAATGAAATTTTTTAAATATCAATAATACCTCCATTTGAATTAATGTGAAATATCAAAGAAAATATGCATAAATGATAACAGATAATTATTTTAACAATAAGTAAATAAAAATTAAATTTGAAGTGAGACAAATTTAAGCAACCTAACATAACTAAATCAAAGTAATATCATGGTCACATAAGAGGCGATTTAGAGTTACATAATAATATATCCAAGTCAAAGTAAAACATTTAGAAAAATGAGATAATTTGTATAAGAAAATTACAGTCCAAGATACTACAGAGATCATTCATAGAATTCTCAATAATCAAATCATATGAAATATAAAACGTCTCATAAAGTGTGCTAAAATTATAAAAAATAAGACAAGTAAAAATTTCAAATTGAGTATTTCATATGACAGACTTGATGGTGATTTAAAGGTCATACCATACGAGATTTTGGGTTACATAACAATATAACCAAATCAAAATGAAAATGTTCAAAACATAAGTCAATTTGTTTTAGAATGATGCACTCCATGTTTCAAAGGAGATCAGGCCTAAAATCTTCAACCATCAATATTGGTGAAAAAAAGTCTCCTAAGGTAAGCAAAAAGATAAGAAAAAAATATTCACAAAATATAAAAATAAAAATTTATTATGAAAAATCTTATTAGAATGAGAACAATGACACTTGTTTTGCCTAAATGAAACTTCCCCTAAAATTACTATAAATTACCAATCGAAAATAAGAATAAAAAATTAGTGTCATAAATTGAAGAAAAGTAATAAAACCAAATTAAAGGATATAAAGAGCACACAAGTGAAGAATTAGTGTTTCATAAAAATATCACCTATTTAAGGAGAACAAGTTTAATGAAATAAAATAAATAAAGTAGGAAAGTTACGTTTTATGATACTGAAGAGATCGAGTATAATTTTCTCAATCATTATACCAAGTATAAATTAAAATATGTCATAATGTAGATAAAGTCCTAAAAAAATATATTTGAACCAAATAATGAATATTTAATCAAATAATGGTTGTCAAGAAGAGTCCAACAACATTTATTTTGTCTCTATTATACTTCATTTAAAATTAGTAGAAATTACCCAAGTAAATAAGGACATATATTATTATTTTAATATTAATAAAATTAGTATTAAAGCTTAAATTTTTTAAATTGAAGCAATTTTATATTACTAAATCAAAGGCAAGTAAAAGCTATAACTGAGGAGAGCTAGAGTTACATTATAATATAATGAAATCATGATGATAAGAATACAAAATGGGATAAAATAGAGTTCAATTATAACATCTTTGTTTGTCAAGCAAGGTATGATTCAAAATTTCTCATAAATTTTGCAAAAATCATAGTAAATAAGACCAAATCATATCAAAACAATTATATAAAAAAGTCACATTCAATGGCATAAACAAGATTAAGTCTGACAACCATGATCGCCAAATTAGCGTTTCTTAAGGAGTACCAAAACCTTATTAAATATAATATTTCAAAAAATAAAATATTATGTCTAGTTTTATACAGCAAATTGAGACAAGTTTAATGATATTTTTTTGTCTTGATCAAAACTTATTTTGAAATACTATGAATTATAAAAGTAGGAATAAATAATGATAAAGTATTATTTTAATATTATGTAAACATATATTAAATATGAAATAAAAAATTTTAAAAAATATAGCAAAATCAAAGAAATATAAGGATGATATGCTTGGACATTTAAGGTGCATTTTAGTTGAGCCAAGTTAACATGAAAAATTTATAAATGAGATAAACAGTATAATACCATTCAAAGATACTAAGAAGATCAAGTAAAATATCCTCAATTATCAAAATAAAATACGAAAGAAATTGTCTCCTAAAATATGCCATAATAATATAAAATAAAATAGCTAAAAAATAATAAGGAATACTTAATTGTGTGGAGGTCCTTATGATAACTTCAATGACATTTATTTTATTTTGATCAAATCTTATTTACAATTTCTTCTAATTAGCAAGTTAATAAGCATAAATAATGATAAATTATTATTTTCAATTAATTAAACAAATAATAGAGCTAGCATAAGTTAACTTGAAGTAACAAAATATTACAAAATAAAATCAATGTAAACGTCACATGAGAGGAGATTTAAAGTTTGAAAGTGATATAACCAAAAAATGGAAGAAATACGTACAAATTAGATAAATTTTATTGGACGTTGCATTCCAAGTTATTAAGGACATAGAGTGCAACAATCATGATTTTTAAGTTAGGTATGAATCAAAATGTATCTTAACATGTACCAAAACCATAGTAATAATCTTATAAATATAAAAATAAATGCTTAATTTGTTAGACCTTGTCAATATGTGTCCAATGTTTTTTTCCATTACATCGGGCCTCATTTGGAGTTACTGTGAATTCCCAAATTTGATAAGCATAAATAGTAATATAATTTCTTTATATAGTAAACTTATATGTTAATTCTAGAATTAAGTAAATTGAAATAATAAAATATAACAAAATTGAAGTGAAGTAAATGTTTCACAAGAGGGCAATTAGAGTTTATAGTAGTATAACCAAATCAAAGTGAAAATTTTGATCAAATAAGACAAGGTTGTGTGGGAACTTTACATTCCAAGATACTATAGAGATCAAGTATAACATTCTCACCAGTTAAATCTACTATGAATTAAAAGTTTTTCCTAAAGTATGCTAAAGCCTTAGTGAAGTGTACATTTTAAGAATATAATAATGAATTTTTAATTGGATAGGGCTTGTTGTGCTGAGTCTATAGGCATTCATTTAGACTTGATTAGACTTGTTTTAGAATTATTACAAATAACAAAAAAGTAACATAAATAATAATAAATTATTATTTATTATTAAGAAAATATACAATAAAGCTAAAATGTGTGAAATTAAAGCAACGTAATATATCTACATCAAAAAGAAAAATTTAAAAGAAATATAATAAATGGAATAATCAATTAATTTTTTTAATTTGAAGTAAATGTATATTAAAGTTAGAATTACATAAATAAAAGACTTGTAATATAATTAAGTCTAAGCAATGTGATGGTCACATAAGAGAAAATTTAAAATTACATAGCAATATAACAAAATCAACACAAAAGATTGAAGAAATATGATAAATAATATAAGAAAGTCATATTACAAGATACTAAGGAGATTGATTGAAACATTCACATTAACAAAATAAGGTAAGTATACCTATGTCACAGAGACGATGCCAAATCCTAAAAAATAAAAAATGCAATTGGATAATGCTTATTGAGTCAAATCCATTTATGTGTGTTTCATCTTGGCTAAACATCCATTAGAAATATTTTAAATTACTAAAGAATATAAGAATAAATAATAATAAATTATTATTTCATAACAAAATAAATCAATATTAAAGGTAAAAAGAGATAAATTGAGGTAATATTATATAACCAAATCAAACCGATGTAAAGGTTATATGAGATGAGATTTAATGTTACATAGAAATATAGTCAAATAAAAGGAAACATTTTGAAAAATGACTAAATTATATATGAAAGATGAGTTCCACATTATTAAGGAGATCGTGTGTAAATTTGCTAACAGTCAAATTATGTCTAAATCAAAATATATTTCAAAGCATGAAAAACTAAAGAAAATAAAATATTTAAAATTATAAAAGTGAATGTTAAATTACATTAACCTCATTGAGTTGAGTCCAATAATTTTTATTTTGATTGAATTTGTCATGGAAAATATTATTTTAATATTAAGTAAATAAATATAAAACCTAAAATAAGAAATGTTAAAGAAATATAACATAACAAAATAAAATCAATTTGATGGTTACATCTTAAAAAGTGAGATAATTGTTTTTAAGAAAGTTGCATTCCAAGATAAAGAAGAAAGCAAATATTTAAATATATTAAAATAAATATTTAATAAGATAGAGTTCATCGAAGCATGTACAATGACATTTTTTTCCCTGATTTGACCTCATTTTTAATAACTATTAATTAAAAGAGAAACCAATCATAAATAATAATAAATATTATTTTAATATTGATAAAATATATTTTAAAACTAAAATAGATAAATTAAAGCTATGTGATCCAACTAAATCATGGTGGTGTAAAGCTCACATAAGAGGAGGCTTAGAATTACATAGTAATGTAACCAAATCAAAGAAAAAACATTACATAATGATAGAAATTGTATTTGAAATTGTGTATAAATTGTAATGACTCTTAAAACTTATTAAAAAATAAGAAGAAATATTTCAAAACATTAAAATGAATATTTAATTTCATTGAGCTAATGGAGATGAGACCCAACGATTTTTGTTTCATAATAGTCTGACGTCATTTAAAATTACTAAGAATTATGAAAGTAAAAAAATAAAAATATAATAAATTGTTTTTATAATATTTAACTGATATATATTAAAACTAAAATTAGATATACTATAGTTACACAACCAAATCAAAAAAAATTAATGGTCATATGAGAGTAGAATTAGACTTACCTAGTAACACAACCAATTCAAAATGAAAATATGTTAAGAAATGTGATAAATTGTAAGAAGATTGAGTAAAATACCCTTGATTGCTATATCATGTACCTTTTAAATTATCTCACAAAATATGCTAAAATAATAAAAATAGAATATTTTAAAAATTAAAAAAAATGAATATGTAGTTAGGTAGAACTCATTAAGATGAGCCCAACAATGTTTGTTTCATCTAAACAGGACTTTATTTAGAAACATTTCGAATTACAAAATTAAATAAGTGTAAATAATACTAAATTATTATTTTATTTTTTAAGTAGATATATATTAAGGCCATGATGAGATAAATTGAAACAATGTAATATAACAAAATCAAAATGATTCAAAGTTTACACGAGAGTAGATTTAGTGTTACATATTAAAATGACAAAAACAAAGCATACAAGTCCACCAATGTCTATTTCATCTAGATTAGATATTGTTTCCAATTACTATGAATTACCAAAGTCAATCAATGAAGATAATAATAAAATGTTACTTTTATATTATGTAAACATATACTAAATTTGGAATGAGATAAATTTAACTAATGTGATACATTCAAATCAAAGTGTTAAAAAGGCCATAGCAGAGTAACATTACAATTTCATTATGATATGACATAAGAAAAGAGAAAATTTAATGAAATGAGATAACTTATAACTGAAGCTTATTTTACAAGGTGCAAAAAGAAACGATTGTAATATCATCAATCGTCAAATATAGTACGGATCGAAATATCACTTACAAGGTTCCAAAAAAAAGAAAATAAAATATTTAGAAATATAAAAATGAATACTTCTTTAGACAAAGCTCATCGAGAAAAGCCAAAGGACATTTGTTTCTTCTAAATGAGACCTTGTTTAGGGTTAATGTCAATTACTAAAATAAATAAACATAAATAGTAATAAATTATTTTCAAAATATAACACACTTGTATATTAAAGCTAAAATGCTGTAAAGTGTAGTAATTTTATATAGCCAAACCAAAATGAGTTAAATGTCAAATAAGAAGAGAATTAGAGTTTCATTGTAATATAACAAAATAATGAATAACTAAGAAAACAAAAGAAATATTATGAAAAGTTTGTATTCCAAAATACTAAACACTTAGAGTGTAACATCCTCAACTATCAAATCAGGTATAACAAGAAATGTCTCTTCAAGTGTGCAAAAAACATAGAAATTAAATATTTAAAATAAGATGAAATTAAATTTTAATTGGATAGAGCTTGTCGGAATGACTCTAATGGTATTTGCTTCAACTTGATTGAACCACTTTAGTTTCCAACCAATTCCATAATAAATAAGCATAAATAATAGTATATTACTTATATTAAGTAAATATACAATAAAACTAAAATTAGATAAATTGAAGAAATTTAATATAAGAAATTGAAAGTGAAGTAAAGATCACGTAATAGAATTAGACTTTCATTATAAGATAACCAAACAAAAGAAAAGCATTTTTAAAAATTAGATAAATTATAAAAGAAACTTATGTTCTTATATATTAAGTGGATCAAGTGTGACATCTTTGATCATTCAATTAGGTTAAAATCAATGTATGTAGTACATAGTATTAAAACCTTAATTAAATAAGTTATTTAAAAAATATAAAAATAAATTTTTAATTAGATAGAAATCATCAAGGTGAGTGCGATGTCTTTTCTTATGTCTCGATAGACGTCATTTGGAATTACATTGAATTACAAAGGTAAGAATAAATAATAGCAATTAGTTATCTTAATATTAACTAAAAATATACTCAAATTCAAAAAAGGCAAATTAAATCTATGTAATTTAATAGAATCAAAGAAATGTAATTGTCTCATGATAGCAAATTTAGAGCAACATAGTAGTAGAACAAAATCAAGATGAAACATTTAAAAAAATAGATAAATGATATGAGAAAGGTGCATTTCTAGACACTAAGAACACGTATAACATCATCAATCATCACAATTTTTTAGGAGTTATAATTTCTCTTAAAGCATTCTATAACCATAGAAAAAAAAATATTTTAAAAAAAATTATTATTTAATTGGATAGATCACATCAAGAAGAATTGAATGAAGTTTGTGACATCTCAATCGAGCCACATTTTTAATTACCATATATTTCCAAGACAAATAAGTATAAATAATAAAAAAAATTTATTTTAATATTAATTAATTATATATTTTAACTAATATTAGATAAACTAAGGCAATATCATGTTACTAAATCAAATCAATGAAAACATCACATGAGGGGCAATTTCAAGTTAAATTATAATATAAATAAATAAAAATAAAAAAATATTTAAAGATATTGTAAATTGTATGTGAAAGTTTCATTGTAAGATACTAAGGAGATTAAGTTTAATATCACATGTCATCAAATCTGGTATAAATCAAAATATTTTTATAGCATTCCAAAATCTTAGAAAATAAATAATTTAAAAATTCAAAAAAATATTTATTTTCATAAAGCTTGTGAAGATCATTTTAATGATTTCTCTCTTTTAGGCCTTATTTTTAGTTACTACAAATTAATAAATTTTATAATCCTTAAAAGTAATAATTATTTTTTATATGCATAAGTATACACACACACACACACACACACACACACACACACACACACAGATATATATATATATATATATATATATATATATATATATATATATATATATATATATATATATAAATTGAATCATTATAAAAACCTAAATTAAGGCAAAATGTAAGTTGTATGTAATGAGAATTAGAGTTTCATAACACTATACTAAAATCAAAGATGGAACAAATGAGGTAAACTGTGTAGGAAATTTGCATTCCAAGAAATAAAGAAGAATTAATATAACCTCCTCAACTGTCAAATTCGGTACAAATAATATTGCCTATTATAACAAAAAAACAAATTAAATAATTGAAAATAATAACAAATTATTCTTATAATATAAGAAAATATATACAAAAGTTAAAATGAGTTTAATTATACAAATATAATTTACCCAAATCAAAGAAAAACATTTAGAAAAATAAGATAAATTATCCTTAAAAGGTGCAATAAAAGATAACAAAGAGATCAAATATTTTGTCCTAGATTGTCAACACAAGTGAAAATCAAAATTACTCATAAAGCATTCCAGAACTCTAAAACAGTCCTTTAAAAGTTTCAAAATAAATATTTAATTTTATAGAGCTCCTTAAAGAAAGTCGCGTGGCATTTGTTTTTGGTTGATCGGACCTCATTTGGAATTTAAACGAGTTGTGAAAAGTAAATGAGAAAAAGAACACTTAATTATTTTTTCATTTTAATTACAATTATATTATACCTAAAATTTGATAATTTTAAGAATTATCACATCAAAAAATTAGAACAATGTAGTGGTCACTTGGGAGGTACATAGTAATATAATAAAATGAAAAAAATTGAAACAATGAGATAAGTTTTATGAGAATGTCGCATTCCAACTCTCTTTTAACCTTAATCTCATGCAAGTAATAGCATTCAACTCATTCAACTCTTCTTTCTATTTAAGGTATTTAGAAGCTAATTTTTTATACTTTATGCAAACATTAATTTACTATTCTTTATAATCAACTATAAAACTAGTTGAATTAAATCTGATGGTATTTGCAACATCTTGATTAGAGATTTATTGGAAATACAATGAATTTTTAAAAAGAAATAAACATAATCAATAACAAATCATTATGTTACCATTAAATAAATACATATTAAAGTTTAAATGAGTTGATTTGATTGTAAACATAATATAACCAAATAAAAGTAGTGTAAAGGTCAAGTGAGATGAGATTCAGAGTTATATAATAATATATCCAAATTAAAAAAAAATTTGAAAAAATTAGATTAATTATATTAGAAAGGTACATTCCAAATTAATAAAGAGACTATGTGTAACATCTCCTAATAATAACATGAGGTACAAATAAAAATATCTTATAATGTATTAAAAAATAAAAGAATTTTTTTTTAAAAACATAACAATGAATATTCAGTTACATAGAGCTTGTCTTGATTACTTTGATGACTTTTCTTTTGTTAAAAACAAACCCCAATTACAATTACTATGAATCACCATAATAAATTTACATAAATAATAACATATTATAACTTTTATATTAAGTAAAGAAATATATAAATGAAAAGAGATAAGTTGAAAAAATATAATATTACTAAATTAAAGTGAAATTAAAGGTCACATGAGAGGAGGTTTATAGTCAAAGAGTAATATGAAAAAATCAAAGAAAATGTATAAGAAATGAGGAATATTACATATGAATTTACATTGCATGACACCAAAAGGTTCAAGTGTGACATCATTTATTGCAAATTAGGTATGAATAATATATCTCATAAAACATAACAAAATACTTAAAACAAAGTATTTAAAAATATCAAAAAAAATAATTAATTAGATAGAGCTTATTGAGTGTAGTCTAATAAGGTTTGTTTATTCTTAATTGGACTGCACTTCAAATTACCCAAAATAAAAGCAAAAACAAGAATAAACAATAATAAATTATTTTTTTTATGTTGAGTAAATGCAAATGGAAGTTCAAATTAGATAAATTAAAGTAACATAATACAAAAAATATTAGTGCAATTTAAAGGTCATGTGAGAGTAGATTTAGACTTCCATAGTAATATAACCAAATTAAAGCAAAACATTTGAAAAAATTAGAAACATTATCCAAGAAAGTTCTATTTCATGATACTATGCATATCAAGTGTAACATACTTAATTATCAAATTATGTATGAAATGAAACGTCTTTTAAATTATGTAATAAAAAAAGAAAAAATATTTAAAAATTTTAAAATAAACATTTAATTGGAAAAGGAATTTGGAGATAACTTCAAATACTATTGTTTTATGTTTGATTAGACAACAATTGGATTTATTACCAATTACTAATGTAAATAATATAGTAATAATAAATTATTATTTTAATATAAAGGAAATATAAATTTAAACATAATTTAAATAAATTACATCAATTTAAAATAGACAAATGAATGCAAAATATTTGTCACATAGGAGAAGATTTAGAGATAAAGAGTACTAAAATAAAATAAAAGTGAAAATTTTGATTAAATGAGATAAATTAAATAGAAACATGGCATTGCAAGATACAAAAAAGGTTGAGTATAATATATTTGTTTGTGATGCTAGGTACATATCAAAATGCCTTATATTGATTGCTAAAAAATAGCAAATGAAATAATTAAAAATATGGAATTAAAAATTAAATTAGATAGAGCTCATTGAGACTTGTTAGATTAGTTTTACTTTGATTGATCCTTATTTGAATCTACCACCAATTACCAAATGAAATAATAATAAATCATTGTTTATTTGTGAGAAAATATATATTAAATAAAAAATTAGATAAATTTAAAAAATATAATATTATCATATCAAAGTGATTTAAAGTGCACATGAGACTAGATTTAGAGTAACATAGTAATATAACAAAACATAGAAAAAAAAATTTGATGAAATGAGTTAAATTGTATGAAAAATTTGCATTCCATAACCTAAGGACACTAATTGAAAACTTTTTTGTTATGAAATAAGGGGAAAATCAAAATATATCTTAAAATAGGCCAAAACCCTAAAACTTCAAAATATAAAACAAAATATTAAGTTGAATAAAGTTTGTAGAAATCAGTTTAATGATGTTTGTTTTAAATCAATAGAATATTGTTTAGATTTACCATGAATTATCAAATTAATGTAAAGGTTCGATGATAGGAGATTTTGATTTACATAGAAATATATCCAATGAAAAGAAAAACAATTTAAGGAATTAGATCATTTATATGAGAAAGTTGCATTCCATGATTCTAAGGAGACTAGGTGTAGTATCTTTGATTGTCAAAAAAAGTATGAAGCAAAATATCTTGTAAAGCATGCCAAAAAATAAATTAATTAAAAATGAATATTTAATTAAGAAAAACTTTTTGAGACAAGTCCAAAGACATATGTTTGGACTCAATCAAACCTCATTTATAATTACAATGAATTACCAATATAAATAAGTGTAAATAGCAAAAAATTATTATTTTAATATTATGCAAATATATAATAAAATTAAAATGAGATAAATTTAAGTAATGTAATATAATCAAATATAAGGGATGTAAAAGCCACACTAAATGAATGTTAATGTTTCAAAAAATATAATAAAATAAAAGAGAAAATTTAATGAAATAAAATAAATTAAAGAGAAAGTTTGTTCCATTTAAATCATATATTGCTTTGAATTACTACCATTTACAAATTTAATAAGCAAAATTATAATAATTTTACTTTTTAATAAGCTAATACATATTAAATCAAAAATGAGTTAAATTAAAGCAATATAGTACAACCAAACCAAAATGATATTAAGGTTATACGATAGTAGATTTCAAGTTACAATATAATATAAACAAATCAAAGATAAATATTTGAAAAAATGACATAAATAATATGACAAAATTATATTCCAATATAACAAACAAATAAAGTGTAAATCATGTGTAAACCAAAATTCTTTGTATGTTGTGCCAAAGTTCTCAGAAAAATATGTTAAAAAAGATAAAAAAATATGTTAAATGCTATGCAATATTTGACTTAGAGTAACACATTATTATAACTAACAAAAGAAAAATGTTAAAAAAAAGAGATATATTATATAGTAAAGTTTCTTTCTAAGATACTAAGATTTGATATAACATCTAGAATCCTTTAATTAGGAACAAATTAAAATATTTAAAATTAAAAAATAAAAAAGAAATTACATGAGATCATTGAGTAGAGTACTTTAATGATTATTGCCTAAATAAGACTTTAATTGAAGTTATTGCAAAACACAAAGTTAAATTAACATGAATTATAATAAATTATTATTTAAATATTAACTAAAACATCGTTTAATTTGGCATAAGTTAAGTTGAAGAAAAGAAACATAACCAAATCAAAGCAGTATTAAAGTCATAGGAGAGGAGATTTAAGGTTACGTAGTAATATACCGAAATCAAAGAAAAAAAATTTGAATAAGTTAGATAAATTATATGATAAAGTTGCGATCGAAGATATCAGGGAGATCAAGTGTAATATTACTAATTATCAAATTAGCCACAAATATAAATAACACATAGAGCATGTTAAACCCTTAGAAATTGTTTCATTTAAAAAATATATAAATGATTATTTAAGGAAATAAAACAAAATAAGATGAGTTAGTGACCTTAGTTTTATTTTTATTAGATTTTTCTTACATTTATTATGATTTTTTTAAAATCTAAAAAAATAAAAAAAGAAATTTTTATTTGAATATTAAGTAAAGATTTATTGGAGATAATATTTGATAAATTAAAACATTATAATTTGATCAAATCGAACCAAAGTAAGACTCACACAAGAGGAGATTTAGAGTTACATAGTAACATAACCAAATCATGTAAAAAAATTTAAAGAAACGAGATAAATTGTATGAAAAAGTTGCATTCTAAGATACTAAAAGTATTTAGTGGAACATCTTCGATAATCAAATTAGTTAAGAAGCAATGTCTCATAAAAGATACCAAAACATTAGGAAATAAAATGTTTTAAAAAAATAAAATTTTAATTGGATAAAGTTCATTAAGACAAGTCAATTGAGAATTATTTCTTATTGATTGGACTTCATCTAGAATTACTACAAATAAAAAATAAAAAAATAAGAAAAAAGGTATTATTTTAATTTTACTTAAATATATATTAAAGCCAAAATGAGATTACTTCAAGCAATGTTATATAACTAAATCAAAGCCTTGTAAACATAACATGAGGAGAGATTTAGACTTATTTTGCAATATAACTAAATGCAAGTGAAAAGTTTGGAGAAACAAGTAAGATAAGATTACATTGTAAGATTTTAAAGAGATCGAGTATAACATCCTCAATCAGCAAATCAGAAGATCTCATAAACCATAACAAATCAATAGAGAGAATTTTTCAAAGTAAAGCACAAATATTTTTATAGATTGAGCTCGTAAAGATGGGTTTAATGACATTTGTTTTGTCTTAATGAAACCTCTTTGTAATTATTATGAATCATCAAAATAAATATTGTAAATAATATAAATGTTTTTAATATTAGGTAAAGATATACTTGAATTGGTATTAGATAAATTTAGGTAAAGTAATATATTCAAATAAAAACAATATAAAGGTCACATTTATGTAGATTAAGAATCTCAAATTAATATAGCCAAATAAAAAAATTTGAATAAGATAAATTATCCAAGAAAGTTACACTCCCCGATGCTTTATAGGTTGAGTATAACAACATCTATCATGAAATAAGGTATGAATCAAGTTGTCTCTTAAATTAAACTAAATCGATAAAAAAATAAGATATTATTTTTAACAAAAAAATAAATAGACTTAAATATTGATAATTTTTTTTAATATAATGTAAACATATACTATATTTGAAATATAATAATTTGAGATAATATAATGGGAGCAATTAAAAATTAAGTAAAAGTCATAAGAGAGAAGAATTAGAGCTTAATAGTAATATAGCTGTGCAAAAGAAAAAAACTTTTAAGTAATCAGGTTAATTATTTAAGAGTCTGATTCCATAATTCTAAGAAGATCAAGTGTTATAACCTCAATCTCACATCAAGTATGAATTAAAATGTCTCCTTAAGTGTGTTAAAACCTTAGAAGATACAATAACGAAGAATATTAAAACAGATATTTAATTGTACTAAGTTTGTCGAGAAGTGTCCAATGGCGTTTATTTTGTCAAGATTGGTCCTCACAACGTATTACTTCAAAATAAAAAATTAAATGAATATATATATATAATTACTTATTAAAATATTAAGTAAATATATATATATATATATATATATATATTAAATTTAAAAATAGATAAATTGAAGCAGTATAATTTTATCAAATATGAGCAAATTGAAAGAAACATAAGAAGCAAATTAATCATTCTTTGTAACATAACAAAATGAGAGAAAAAAAATTTAACAAATGAATTAAATTGTTAAGGAATATTACATTCAAATATAGTAAAAAGATCAAGTGTAGAATCCTCCGTCATCAAGTCAGTTTGAATCAAAATGCCTCATAAAATATCCTAAAAAATTATCAAAATAAAATATTGAAAAATATTAAAAATATTAAAAATGAGTATTTAATTAAATAGAGCTGGTTGAGGTGATTGTAATTATGTTTGCAAATTAAATTCAACCAAACCACATTTGAAATTATTGTGAATAACCATAGTAAATAAGCATAAATAATAAATAACATTAATATTTAGTAAATATATAATAAATTAAAATTGAGATAAATTAAAACAATATAACATGACCATAAAAATGATGTAAATGTCAAAAAGTGGAGAAGTAGAGTCTCATATTAATATAACAAATTTAAAGAGAAAAATTTTAAGAAATGAGATACATTACTTTGGAAAGTTTACTTTCAAGATATTAATGAGATTGAGTAAGACATCCTTGATCATCAAATTATGCATGATTCAAAATTTCATAAACATGTACCAAATCCATAAAACTAAAATATTTATAATTATTTTAAAAATAATATTTTGTTAGATAGAGATCATCTAGAAGAGTCCTACAATGTCAACTCTGTGAAATACGATTCAGAGTTACCATTAATTAACCAAGGAAACAAGCATAAATAGTAGTAAATCATTTTTTAAATATTAAGTAAATATATAATAAATTAGAAATGAAATGATCTAAAAAAGTAATATAACAAAATCAAAACATAGTAAAAGTCACATAAGAGGAAAATTAGAGTTTATAATAATACAACCAAATGAGAGCAAAAACTTTGAACATTTGAGATAAATTTATAAGAAAGTTGCATTCTATGATACTAAAAAGGTTAGGCATAACATCATAGATCTTTAAATTAGTTGCAAATCAAGATGCCTAAGCATGCCAAAAGCTTATTTAAATAGAATATTAGCAAATGCAAAAATGATTATTTAATAGGGTAGAGCTTTTTGACACATGTCTACTGGCATTTTTTAATATTGATTGATCCACATTTCGAATTACTACAAATTATAATTTCAAATAAGAAAAAAGTAATAAATTATTGTTTTAATATTAATCAAATTTATACAAATTTTGAATTGAAATAAGTTCAAGAAATTTAAGTTAATCAAAGCAAGGCAATGTAAAAGTGATATAAGAGGAGATTTAGAGTTATAAGTTAATATAATCAAATCAAATCAAAACGTTGAAAAAATGAGACAATTCATGTAAGAAATTTATATTCCAAGACACTAAAAAGATTGAGTGTAACATTCTTGTCCACCAAATCAAGTACAAGCTCTCATAAAAAGTGGGCAAAAACCTAAGAAAATAAAATGTTTAAAAATACAATATTGAATATTGAATTGAATGTTACTCTAAGAGAATTATATAATAACCTTGGCTTTTACTAGATGAGATGTAGTTTAGAAATACTACAAATAACCAAATGAAATAAGGATAAATAATATTATACTATGTTTTGTTAAGTAAATATAAATTAATGCTAAAATAAAATAATTCAATGTAATGTAATATATTAAAATAGAGGTGATGTACCAACATCTGTAGAGATTTAAGTTGCATTTATAGCAAAATTGCAAGTGAGTGTAAAGTGTGAATCATCAAATAAAAAATGATTCAAAATGCCTAATAAAGCATGCAAAAAAGCAATGAGAATAAATAATTACAACATCCCAAGGAAAGTCCAACATTATTTGTTTATATCAATCAAACCTGATTTCGAACAAATATGAATAACCATAGAAAGTATGAATAAATAATTACAAATTATTTTAATATTATGTAAATATTATTAAATTTAAAAAGATATAAGTTGAAGTAACATCATAAAGCCAAATCAAAGTGATGTAATCATCACTTCAATGGATATTTAGAGTCATATAGTATTATATCTAAATAATAGAAAAAACTTGAAAAAATGAGCAAATTATTCTACAACATTACATTACAAGATAAAATTTTTAAAAAAATGAAAAATTAAATTTAATTGGATATAGTACACTGTGACATGTCCAACAACTTTTGTTTTGTTTAATCAGACCACATTAAGAATTATTATGAATTAAAGAGTCACAAAAGCTTAAATAATGATAAAGTATTATTTTAATATTAAGTAAATATGTGATAAAGTTTAAATGAGATTAATTAAATCAATATAATATTACCTAAACAAAGTATTGCGAAGGTCACATGATAGTAGATTCAGAGATACATGAAATATAACTAAATAAAGGATTAAACTTTGAAGAAAAGATATAAATTGTCAGTGATTATTGCATCCAAGATACTAAGTAGATATAGTGTAATATCTTGATCACCAAATTTGATAAAAAAATCAAAATGACTTGCAAAGTATGTCAAAATTTTAGAAAATAAAAATTAAAAAAATAAAAATGAATATTTCATTTATAAAGCTTGTTGAGATGAGTACATGACCATTTATTTTTTCTATTAGATCTCATTTGGAATTACTATGAATTAACAAAGTAAAAAAATCATAAATAATAATAAATCATTATTTAATGATTATGTAAATATATATTAAACAAGTAATGTGATAAATTAAAGCAATGTAATACACCAAAGCAAAATTATTTAAAGACCACAAGAGAGAGAATTAGCTTTTCATAGTAAAATAACCAAATAAAAAAAAATGAAAATGAATATTAAATTTCATAGAGATTATTGAATCTAGTCCAACAACATTTATTTCATCCTCATTTGACATCGCTTGAAATTGTAGCAAAACACCAAAGAAAATGAGCATAAATAATGATAAATTATTAATTTAATATTAAGTAATTATTTTTCAAAGCTAAAAGAACAAATTGCAGTAATGTAATAGAACCAACTCAAATTAAATATATGAAGAAATTAGAAAAATCAAACGCTAAAACTGCATTCCAAGACAATAAAGAGATTGAGCATAGCATCCTTGATCATCAAATAAGGTATCATTCAAAATGACTTATAAGATGTGCAAAAATATTAGAAAATAAACTTTATAAATAAATATGATTGAATATATAATTGGGTTTTCTCACACTTTATGAATCTATTTGATTTGTACCTTATTTGAAGATTTATGATGTTAGAATCGATATCTTTTATACCTTGGAATGTGACTTGGTTTATACTTTATCTAATTTCTTTAAATTATTTGCTTTGTTTTGGTTATATTACTATGTAACTATAAATTTTCTCTCATTTGATCTTTACAACTTTCTAATTTTTTTATTTTGAATTTCTTCAATTTATCTCATTTTAGGCTTAATATATATTTGGTAATAAATGATGTTGCACTATATCTCTTAAATATATTAGAGTACAACTTTTTGCTTAATTTATCTTATTTCTTAAAATGTTTTTCTTTGATTACAATATATTACTATGTAACTCTAAATCTTTTCATGAGGCCTTCTAAAAACATTGATGAATTTATCATTATTTGGTCTATCCAATTAAATATACCTTTTTATATTTTATGAATTTTTTGTTTTCCAGGATGTTCGTATGCTTTACTATACATTTTAATTTTTTTCCTAATTTAATAATCAAGAATATTACACTTAATCTTTTTACCATCTATGAATGCAAACCACTCATATAATGCATTTGATTTCTTATAAGATTTTTTTAAATTTGGTTATACTACTATGTAGCTCTAACTCTTCTTCCAAGTGACAATTAATCGCTTTAATTTTCTTATTTACATTGCCCTAATTAATCTCATTTAAGCTTTCATATAAAATTACATGATATTAACATTATATATTATTATTTTTTATGATTATTTATCTTTTAAGTTCTTAGTAATTACAAACAAAGTTCATTCAACATGACAAAATCTAGTTAGCATCATCTCAACAAGTTCTATCTAATTAACTATCCATTTTTACATTTTTAAATATTCTATTTATTTAATGATTTAGCACGTTTCATATGATATATTAATATTTATATAATTTTAAGATTATGAAAGTTACACTTGACCTCCTTAGCATATTGGAATGCATATTTTCTACGAAATTTATCTTTTCTTCAAAAATGTTTTTGCTTTCATTTGGTTATACAACTACGAAAGTGTAATTCTCCTCTTGTGTTTCCTATACATTGATTTTGTTTTATTGGTTTGCTTAAAGTATCTCATTTCAGCTTTAATCTATATTTAATTAATATTTAAAAATAATTAATTATGATTTGTGCTTATTTTCATTGGTCATTCATTGTAACTCCAAATGATGTTCGATCGAGACAAAAAATATTGTTGGACACATTTCAAAGAGCAATATAAAATTTTATATTAACTTTTGTATTTTAAAAAAATATATTTTCTAATGTTTAGGAATTTTTTGAACACATTTTTATTCATATGTTATTTAATGATCCATGATATTACGCTAATTCCTTTTAATAACTTAGAATGTAATTTTCTTGCAAAATTTATCTCATTTATTCAACTTTTCTACTTCAGTTTCACTATATTACTATAAACTTGTAAATTTCCTCTCTTGTAATTTTATAATTCCTTAATTTAGTTATATCACATAGGTTTATATCTCATTTTAGTTTTAATACTTTTAAGTTAGAATTAAAATGATAATTTATTATCATTAAGGCTTTATTACTTTGGAAATTCATACCAATACCAAACATGTTTATTTGAAACAAAATAGACAAAATTGCATTTCTCTCAATGAGCCCTTTCAAATTAGATATTTATTTTTATATGTTTAAGTAATTTTTATCTAAAATTTATCATGCTTTATATGAAATTTTGATTCATACCTCTTTGTCATTCAAGGATGTCATATTTCACTTTGTATCTTTGAGTGCAGTATTGTTATAAAATTTCTCTCATTCTTCAAATTATTCACTTCGGTTTGGCTTCATTACCATATAACTCTAAAGCACTTCTCGTGTGACCTGCATAGCATTGATTTGGAAATATTACATTGCTTCAATTTGTCTCACTTCTACTTTAATATATATTTACTTAAGATGAATATAATGATATATTTTAGTAACACTTTTTTACTAGGGTTATTGATAGTAATTCCAAAATGATGTTACATCGATGCAAAAAAGGTCATTGGACTCATCATGATGAGCTCTATCTAATTTTACATATATATACATATATATATATATATATATATATTTGATTCATATGTAATTTGATGATTGAGAATGTACACATGAATTAATTAACATCTTAGATTCCAACTTTTTCACCAAATTTATTTCATTTTTATTAAGCATCTTTTCTATGACAGTTATATTATTATTTTACTCTAAATCACTTCTCATTAAGCTTTTTACTATGATTTTTTTAAATTACTGTTTACTTAATTAAAATAATATTTTATATTATTTATAATTATTTAATTCGATAATTGACAGTATTATAGACAAAGTTTGATAGAGACAAAATAACAAATATCGTTTGACACATCTATATGAGTGTTGTCTAATTAAATATTCAATTTTATATTTTGAAAGTTTCTATTCGACATTTATTTTGGCATACTTTATGAGGTTTTTATTTCCAACCTCGTTTGATAATTAAGGAGTTATACTTGTTCTCCTTAGTATATTTAATGTGACATTCTTATACTATTTGTCTCATTTGTTAAAAAGTTTTTCTCTAATTTAGAAATATTACTATGATACTCCAGTTCTTTTCTCATGTGACATTTACTTTCCTTTGATTTGTTATAATATATTATTTTAGTTTATCGTATTTTAGCTTTAATATTATAAAAAAACTTTATTTACTAATATTTATGATTATTTCATTTTTTAAATGATAGCAACGATGAATAAAGTTTGATCAAGAGAAAGAAAATGTTTTTGGACACCTATCAATGAGATTTATCGAATTAAATATTTATTTTTTATTTTTAAATATTTTATTTCAAAATATTATAGCACATTTAAAGAGCTATTTTTACTTATATCACATTTGATGATCGAGGATGTTACACTTGATTTTCTTCCTATCTTAAAATGTAGCTTTCTCATAAAAAATCTAATTTTTTAATTTTACTAAATTACTATGTAAATCTAATCACCTCTGATATGATCTTATTATTTATTCAAGTTATCTTATTTTAACCTTAATATACATTTATTTTATTTTAAAATAATAATAATTATTACTGATTTTTATCTACTTTAATAATTTGTTGTAAGTGCAAACAAAATTCACTCAAGATGAAACAAACATGATTATGTAATTCTTAATGAGCTTATGAAATTAATTATCCATTTTTATAATTTTAAATATTTAATTTTATAGTACTTTGCCAACCTTTATGAGATATTTTCATTCATACCTACTTTGACAATAGAAGATATTGCACTCAATCTTGTTATTAAATTGTAATGTAATTTTCACATATAATTTATTTCATTTTTCAAAATTTTTTCCATTGCTTTAGTTATATTTTATTGTAATAATTCATGAAATTTTCTCATATAAATTAAAGTAATTTTTTTATTATTATTCGTGCCTATTTTTTTAGCAATTTACATTATTTCCAAACAAGGTCAAATCGAGATAAAATAATCAACAAAACTCCAACGGGATTTCTTTAGATTCTATCAAACCTAATTTTAAGTACTTAATAATTAACAATGTAAATAATTATAATTAATAATTTTTGTTAATATTAGATAAATTTATATTAAAGCTTAAATGAGGAGAAATGAAGCATTGTAAAAAAAAATAAAAACAAAAAAATTGAAAAAAGTGGTAAATTATACAAGTTTGCTTTCCATGATACTTAGATGATCAAGGTGTATAACATCAATCACAAAATGTATTACTAATGGAAATCTATAGTAAATAACCAAATATAATATTTTAAAATATAAGAAAAAATATTTAATAAGATAGAGCTCATGAGAGTATACTGAATATGTTCTTCATCTTAATAAGGTCTCCATTTCAATTACTATAAACTACCAAAGTAAATAGGTATAAATAATAGTATATTATTACTTTTAATATTCAGATAATATATAACGAAGTTGGAATTAAAAAATTAAAGCAATATATTGTTACACAATCAAATCAATCTCAAAGTGATAGTAGTGCTAAATTGGAGTTGTAAGGTAAAATAGCATAGTTAAAGGAAAAAATTTGAAAAAATGTGATATATTATATTAGTAAGTGTATTCAAATATACTAAGGAGATTGAGTGTAATATTCTCGATTGTCAAATTAAAAATGAACCAAAATAGATTAGGACGAGTGCTAGAATCAATATAAATAAAATATTTCAAAATAAAAAAATGAATATTTAATAATTTGATAGTGTTCACTTAAGTGAGGTAAACAATATTTATTTCATTTGGATCAGACCTTGTTTGGAGTTACTATGAATAACCAAATTGAAAATATATAAATTACAGTAAACAATTACTTTAATATTAAAAAAATATAAATCAAAGTTGAATTAAAAAAAATTTCAAGCAATATAGTAAAAAAGTTTAATATGAAGTAAAGGTTACATGAGAGGTCAATTAGAGTTTCTTAATAATATACTATAATGAGAGCGAAACTTTTGAAGTAATATTGTAAACTATGCGATAAATTGGCATTACAATATAATAAGGAAATCAATTCATACATCCTTAATCACTAAATCATGTAAAAATATAAACATCTCAAAAAACATGCCAAAGTTTTAAAAATAAAAACATTTAAAGGGATAATGGTCATTAAGATGAGTCAAATGACATTAGTTTCTTCTTATCGACTGTTGTTTAGAACTACTATGAATAATAAAACTAAATAAGTATAAATAGTAATAAACTATTATTTTTATTCTAAGTTATTAAGGAGAGTGAGTGCAACATCCTGTATGCTCAAATCATATAAAAATTAACATGCTTCATAAAGGAATTAAAATGAGATAAATTAAAGATATATAATATAACCAAATTAAAAAAATTTGTGTCATGAGAGAAATTTAGAGTTACATAGTAGTATAATCTAATCAATGTAAAAAATTTTAAAAAATGATTAATTATACAAGAAAAATAATTAAAAAGAACTAAGGAGAACAAGTGTAACATCGTCGTTACTAATCTAAACATGTCATAAAGTCTAACAAAGCAAAAGAAAATAAAAATTTAAACAAAAAATTAGTTAGATAAGGCTCAGCTATACTAGTCTAATAATATTTATTTTATCATAATTAGAATTCATTTTTTAATTACAATAAATTACATAATTAAATGCACATAAATAACAATAAATTATTTTTTTAATATTAAGAAAATATGTAATAAAGCTTAAATGAGAAAAATTAAAAAAATATAACATATCCAAATCAAAAAGATGCTAAGGTCACATGATAGATCAAGTAGAGTTTCATAGTAAGATAACAAATTCATGCAAAATATTTGGAAAAATAAGAAATTATAATTAAAAGTTGCATTCCAACACATTTAGGAGACAAAGAACATGTAAACGTTATTTCAAATTATAAAAAAAATATTTTAATTAGATAGAACTCTTCAAAATGTTAATAACAACATTAATTTCATTTGATTTGCCATCATTTTCAATTTTTAACAATTACCAAAAGAAATAAATATAAATAATGATCAATTATTTTTTAAAATATTACGTATATATATATATATATATATATATATATATATATATATATATATATATATATATATATATATATATATATATATATATATATATATATATATATATATATATATATAAAAGAAACATTGAGATGAACTATAGCAATGTCACCTAAACAAATAAAATCAACATAAAAGTCACAAGAGAGGTAATTTATAGTTATATTGCAATAATAAAAAATAAAGGAGAAAAATAGGAATTATTGACATAAGTTTTCCCCTAAAGTATTCTAAATTTCTAGAAATAAAATATTTCAAAAAAAAATAAAGAAATAAATTTAATTCTATTGAGCTCATTATCATTAGTCCAACTACATTTTTTCCATTGCCAGTAGACCTCCTTTGGAGATAGTGAGAATTACTAAAAATATGTAAATATAAATAATGAAAAATTTTAATTTTAAAATTATGTATTTATATATATTAAAGCTAAAATGATGAAAATTTGAGCAATACAATATAAAAAAACTCTAACATTTTAAAGGTCTCATTGGAGGAAAGCGAGAGTTTCATAACAATATAGCAAAAATCCAAAAAAAATTTTAAAAACTGGAGATAAATTGTAAGAAATATTTGTATTTATGTATACAAAGGAGATTTTATCTAATATCATCATTGAACAAATCATTTTGAATTGAAATATTTAGTAAATCAAGTTACAAATCCTAGAGAATAAAAGATATTAAAATATAATAATGAATATTTCATTATATTGAACTTGTTAAGATAATTCTAATGATTTTTATCTCATCTCAATGCATCCTCATTTAAAAATATTATATATGTATATACTTAATATTAAAATAATAATTTCTTATGATTTAGGCCTTTTAAATTTTTTAATTCATCGTAATTACAAACAAGATCTGATCATTCGAAACAAATTTCATTCGACTATCTCAATGACCTCTATCCCATTAAAATTTTTAAAAAAAATTAAAAATTTAATTTTTTTTATGTTTTTGCATTCTTTTTAAGACATTCTTATTTATACTAATTTTCAAGATTGAGGATATTACACATGATCTTCTTAATATCTTGTAATCCAACTTTAAATAAATGACAATTATTGAAATGTTTCACTTGAATTATGTTTATTTGGATATATTACATTACGTTAATTTATTATAAATGTCTTAAAAAGAATTATAAATGATCTTATTTTGTTATATTAATTGGTTTTAATTTATATCATTTAAGTTATAATTTATATTTGCTTTCTATTATAATATTTTATTATTACTTACATTTACTTCATTTTGTAAATCGTAGAAATTTATTAAGTTTGATCTATATAAAACTAAATATCTTTGTACTCATTTTTAAAAACTCTATCCACAAAAAAAAATTTATATTTTTAAAGGTTTTTGTTTGCTTGGGTTTTGGCATGCTTTACAGAACGTTTTGATTCTTACCTTATTTGATGGTCGACAAAGTTACACTACATCTTCCTTTTTCCATATAAAGTAACTTTCTCTTAGAACATATTTAGTTCTTTTAATATTTTATTATTGATTCAGATATATTATCACGTAACTCTAAATATCTTATCAAATGACTTTTACATCATATTGACTTAAATATATATTTACTTTATATCAAAATAATAATCATTTTGTAGCATTCCATATTTACTTTGGTAATTCATAGTATTCCAAATTAGGCATGATCATATTGAAACAAACATCATAAGCCTTGTCTCAAGGAGCTCCACCCAAATAAACATCACTCGTTTTTTAAAACTTTATTTTTTTAGACTTTGACATGATTTTAGAAACATTTCAATTTGTGCTTGATTTGATGATTTAAGATGATACACTCGATCTTTTTTGTTTTCTATTCCAATTTTTTATTTAAAAATTATTTCATTTTAATTTACATTTAGCTATTATCAAAATAATAATTTCTTAGTATTTTTTTTATTTACCATTTTAATTCACAACAATTTTGAAAAAGCTTCGATAGAGAAAAAATTAAACATCGTTACACTAAACTTGACGAGCTTTAATCAACTAAACATTTATTTTACGATTTTTTAAATATTTTATTTTTCTTATGTTATGGCATGCTTTTTTGGGACATTTCAATTGTTTCTTATTTGACTATCAAGAATGGTGCGCTCAAACTCTTTAGTGTCATAGAATGCAACTCTTTTGTATAATTGATCTTTTTCCCTCAAAAGTTTCTTTTTGATTTGTTTATATTAGTATGAAACTTGGATTCATCTCTTGGGTCACTCATACATTAGTTTTATTTTGTTATATTACATCACCTAAATTTATTCATTTCAACTTTAATGACTTTTATTTAATATAAAAATATTAATTTATTCTTATTAATTCTTATTTAATATTATAATTTCTAATAATTTCAAATTAGTTCCAATCGAGAAAAAAACAAAAATCATTGGACTTAACTTAGTAAGCTTAATCCAACCAAATATTCATTTTATATATTTATAAATTTTTGTTTCTTGGACTTTGACATGTTTTTGAGATATTTTAATTCCAATCTCCTTCGCATTTTAGAATGCAACTTTATCGTATAAGTTATCTCGTTTAAATTTTTTATTTTAATTTAGTTATGACACTATGCAACTCTAAATCTCTACTCGTGGGACCCTCTTATGCCTTTAGTTTTTTATATTACATTACTTCAATTTATCAAATTTCAACAATAATATATACTTAAAATAAAAAAAATTAATTCATTGTTACTTACATTTATTTATTTTTATAATTTACAATAGTTCTGAACAAGGTCCTATTAAGACTAAACAAATATAATTTGACTCATCTAGGTGAGTACTATCCAACAAATGTAATTTTACATTCTTCAATAATGTAATGCTTTATGAGGCATTTAAATTTCTATGTGATTTAACAATGAGAATATTGCTTTATTTTTTAAAAAAATTTTGAGATGATAACTTTTTCGACATTTAATCTAGTGTTTTAAATGTTTCACTTTCATTTGGTTATTTTATTTTGTAACTTTCAATATTCTCTCATGTGACCTCTACATTGGTTTAGTAGGTTATATTACCTTAGTCAAACAAATTTCATTTCAACTTTAATATATATTTACTTGAAGTTAAAAAATAATTTAGTATTTATTTTTTATTTACACAATCTCCAAACATGGTGTGCTCAAGATGAAATAAATGATATTGGACTCATCTCTATATACTTTATCAAACAAAATATTTATTTTATATTTTTAAATGTTTTATTCTCTAAGGTCTTGGAATGGTTTTTTAAAAAATTCATTTTGCACCTAATTTGACAACGGATAATGTCATACTCGATTTTTTAGAATCATGAAATGCAACTACCCTACTTAATTTATCTTCTCTTCAAATTTTTTCTTCGATTTGCTTATATTACTAGAAAACTTTAATTGTCCCATTGTGTGACTTTTACACCACTTTGAGTTGGTTATGTTACATTACTTTACATTATCTTTTTTTAACTTAAATATATATATTTATTTAAAATAAAAAATAATAATTGATTATTTTTATTGCCTATTTGTTTTTGTAATTTATAGTAACTCCAAATGTATTTTGATCATGTCAAAACAAATGTCATTAGACACATCTCGATGAGCTTTATCCAATTCAATATTCATTTTTATCATTTTTTAAAAATTTTTAATTTTCAATGCTTTTTTTAGCTTTATAAGATAGTTTGATTCATACCATATTTGATGATTAAAGATATTAGACTTAATCCTTTTAACAAGTTAGAGTTTGATAGTTCTATATGATTTATATCAATTTGATAGTTCCTATTTGTTTTTGTACTACATTGTAATTTTAAATCTCCTTTCATGTGACATTTATATCGATTTGATTTAGTTACGTTACATTACATTAATTAATCTTAATTATGATGTAATTTTAATTTACTTAATATTAGAATAATAATTTATTATTATTTATTTTAATTTAATCTTGTTTTTATTAGTGATTCTAAATGAGCTTTGATCAAGTAATAAAAATGTTATTAAACTCATCTCAACAAGGTATATCTAATTAAACATTCCTTTCATAATTTTAAATATTTTATTTTCAACTTTTAAGCTTGTATTATAACAAATTTTGATTCACACAAAATTTCATAGTCGACGATGATATTATCAATCTTCTTAGTATCTTTAAATGCAACTTTTTTATTACATTTATCTTATATTTTTAAATTTTATGCTTGAATTTGCTTAAGCTACAAAGAAATCCTATTTCTCGTATCATGTGACCTTTTCCTAGCTTCGAATTTGAAATATATTATTGCTTCAATTTACTAATTTTTTGTATAATAAAAATTTACTTAATCGTAAAATAATAAATTATTTTCGTTTATGCTTAATTGCTTTGGCAATTCATAATAATTTTGAATAAGGTTCAATGGCAGCAAAAAACTATCATTGGATTTGTCTCAACAAACTCTATCAAATTAAACATTTATTTTTCTATATTTTTAAAAAAAGTTTAACTTTAGGAGTTTCATAAGTTGTAGAGATATTTTAATTCATACTAGATTTGTTAGTCTTCGATGTTATTCCTGATCTCTTTAGTATCTAGGACTGTAACTTATAAGAAAAACTTTATCTCATTTTTCCAATTTTTGGCATTTATTTGGGTATGTTATTATGTCACTCTAAATCCCCACTTGTGAGAACTTTACAACACTTTAATTTAGTTAAATTAAAAAACTAAAATTTATCTTATTTCATATTTAATATGTATTTACCTAATATTAAAATAATAATTCATTATTATTTATCTATTTTTACTTTAGGCTCACCTTAACAAGTTATATCCTATTAAATATTTATTTTTTATAATTTTAAATATTTTTACTTTATAAAGTTTGAGAATAGTTTTCCAAACATTTTGTTGCATACTTAATTTCATAATCAATGATGTCACACTCGATCCCCTTATTATCTTTGAGTATAATTTTTTTAGTATAATTTGTTTTAACTTCTTAAATATTTTTTTTTGATTTGGTTGTATTATTATGCTCTATAACTCTCCACTATACATATTTAAGTTACTTTGATTTGCTTAAATTTGATTGCTTTACTTTATCTCATTTTAGCTTTAATTAATTTTTACTTAATATTGAAATATCAGTTTATTCTTATAAATTCTTAGTTACATAAGAAATTTACAAAAGTTCCACACGACGCTCTATTAAGATAAAGAAACATATTTAAGCTATTTTCATCAAGCTATATACAACTAAATATTCATTTTATTTTTTATAATATTTTATTTTTTAAGGTTTGTGGAAGCTTTACAATTTATTAGATTCATACTTGAGTTAATTATCGAGAATAATACACTCGATCTCCTTATTATCTTGGAGTAAATTTTTTACCTGCATTATTTATCTCATTTTTTCAAGTTTTTTTGCTTTGATATATTAATATTGCTATGAAACTCTTATTTTCTCCCATTTGATTTGTTTCTTTTACATTCATCAATATACATCTTTTTTGATTTTATATATATTTTCTTATTATTTATTTAGTAATTTATTATTATTAATGTTTGATTATTTTGGTAATTCACACTAATTTCATCTTACAAATGTTGGAGATGAAATACTCATTATTGGACATATCTAGAAAGTTAAATCATATTAATTATTTATTTTTACACTCTTAAATATTTAATTTTTTAGAGTTTTCACATACTTTTTATTGTTTTTAGATTTTTGCCTGATTTGACAATTTAGGATGTCGTGCTCAAAGTCCACAACATTTAGAATGAAAATTTCCTCTGTGATTTATCTAATTCTTTAATTCTTTTCTCCTTGTTTTCAATATATTACTATGAAACACTAAACCTTTTCTTGTTTAGGTTTTACATCACTTTGATTTTGTTGAAATGCATTATTCTTTATATTTACTTATTTCAAGGATTTGTAGATATTCAAAAAGAGATTTGATCAAGATGAAACAAACATCTTCCTATCCATCATGATGTATTTCATCAAATTAAATATTTATTTTTATATTTTTAAAATATTTCCATTTCTAATATTATGGAATGATTTATTAGGCATTTCAATTTCTCCTAATTCTGTGATAAAAAATATGTTACTTGAGCTCTTAAGTATCTTGTAATCGAACTTTTCTATGTAATTTTTCTTATTTTTTGAAATTGTTTAATTTAATTTTGTTAAATTACTTTAAAACTATAATTATTCACTCATACGACCTTTTTGTGTCATTGTTTTTGTTATACAATATTTGTAATGTATCTTATTTTATATTAATTATACCTATTCTTCATGATAAAAACTAAGTTATTATTATTTGTGCTCATTTATTTTCTAATTTACTATAATTCCAAAATGGGATCAGATCTAAAAGAAACCAATGTTGTTTAACTTCCCTCGATAAGCTCTATCCAATTATATATTCATTTTTGCATTTAAAAAAAATATTTTAGTTTCTTGTTCTTTGAAATCCTTTATAAGGCATTTCAATTCATACTTAATTTGCTTTTTGAAGATGTTACACTTGATCATCATAATATCTTGGAATGCAACTTTTTCAAACAATTGAACTCATTTTTTTCATATTTTGTCTTTGATTTACTTATTGTATGATGTCACTCAAAATCTCCCCTTTTGTGACCTTTACATCACTTCAATTTGGTTATATTATAGTTTTTTTCAATAAATCTTATTTTAGCTTTAGTTACTATTTACATAAAATTAAAAATAAGCATTTTTATTTTTTATGCTTATTTATAGTGCTAATTCATAGTATTTTATACTAGGTCTGATAAAAATGAAATAAATAGCATTAGACTTATCTTGGCAATTTTTATCCAATTAGATATTCACTTTTTTCTAAATGTTTTACTTTTTAAGTTTATAACACATGTTATGAAGAAGTTTGCCATGTACTTGATTTCATGAATAATTATGTTGCACTCGATCTTCTTAGTACTTTTGAGTGCTAGAATTTCATATAATTTATCTTATTTCTTTAAATCTTTTTCTTTCATTTCATTATATTACCTAGAAACATTAAATATCTTCTCTTTTGACAATTACAGTAATATGATGGGGTTTCATAATAAGTCTTAGTTTATTTTATTTCAACATTAATAAATATTAACATAATATTAAAATAATAATTTATTTCAATTTATGCCAATTTATTTTGGTAATTTATAGTATTTATGTGTGAAGTATGATTAAGATGAAACGAACATCATTACTCTTCCCTCTGTGAGCTCTATCTAAACAACATATTTGTTTAATTATTTTTAAAACTTTTACTTTTAGGATTCTTTTGATCTTTATGAGGCACTTTAAATTATACATGATTTATTAACAAAAAATATTACACTTGATCTTTTAAGTATCATTCAAGAAACTTTCCCTTAATCTTTATCTTCTTTCTTCAAATTTTTCTTTGTAATTTGTTTATATCACTTTGAAACTCTAATTCTTGTCTTCTATGACATCTGCATCACTTTTATTTTATTTTTCTACTATATTATTTACGCTTAATTGTTTTCGTAGTTTGAGGTAATTTTGTACGTGTTCTTATTGACAATAAAAATTTATGTTGTTGTACTCTTCTTAATAAACTCTAACCAATTAAATTTTTTTAAATTTTTTGAATTTTTATTTATTAAGATTTTGACATATTTTATGAGGTATTTTAATTTGTACCATGTTTAATGAGTGATGATGTTATATTTGACTTCATTAATATCTTCAAATATAAATTCTCCTATAATATATTTTATTTCTTTAAAAGTTTTTCTCTAATTTGCTTATATTATTATGAAACTCTAAATCTCTGCTCTTAACACCATTACATTGCCTTGACTTGGCTATAAAACATGACTTTAATTTATCTACTTTCAACTTTTATAAATATTTACTTAATATTTAAAAAATAATTTACTCTTATTTATGATTATTTACTTTGGTAATTTTAGGTAATGCAACATGACCTCCAATCAGGAGAAAACAAACATCATTGGACTCATCCAAGAGAGCTCTATGTAACTTAATAATCATTTCATATTTCTAAAATATTATATTATTTTATATTAATACATGTGTTGTAAAACTTTTTTATTTGAACCAGACTTGTTAATCGAGGATGTTACCTTCGAACTACTTAGTATCTTGGAATGTAACTGTTTAATAAAAGTTATCTCACTTCCTCAAGCTTTTTTTTTCATTTGATTATATTATAGTATACCTCTAAATCTACATTTGTGTAGCCTTTCATCAGTTTGATTTGGTAATGAAATATTATTATTTATAGTTTTTTACTTTAGGAATTTATTGTAATTTAAAACAACATCTAAACACTGTAAAAGAAATATTATTAGAACTACCTTGACAAGCTCTATCCAATCAAATATAAATATCTATATTTTTAAATAAATACTATTTTCCATTATTTTTTACTTATTTTATGAGATATTTTTATTGAAACCTGGTTTGATAGTTTAAGATGTTTCCCTCATATCCTTAGTTCTTTAAAAGCACCTTTCATACATAATGTATCTCATTTCTTCAAATTTTCACTTTAATTTTGTTACATTTGCATGAAACATATTTCACGTTTCGTGTGACGATTGCATCATTTCAAATTGATTATATTAAACTACATCCATTTTTCTTATTTCTACTCTAATGCATATATACTTAGTATTAAAATAATAATTAAATTTTATTTATTCATATTTTTTTAAGTAATGAAAAGTAATTCAAACAAGGTTCAATGAAGAAAATAAAAGTTGTTGGACTCATCTCGGTGACATCTATCCTTGATAAGGCATTTTTATTTATACTTTATTTTGCGATCAAAGAGGTTTCACTACATCTTTGTATCTTTAAATATAACTTTTTCATATAATTTATCTCATCCCTTGAATAGTTTTGTTTTTTATTTTGATATATTACTTTGAAACTCAAATTATCCTCTAATATCACTATTGCATGACTTTAATTTTGTTATATTCCATCACTTTAATTTACTTTTTTAAGATTGAGCATAATTTTATTTAATATTGAAATAGCAATTTATTATTATTAATGATTATATAATTTGCTAAATATTAGTAATTTTGAACGAAATCTAAACGACATGAAAAAATAGTCATTGGACAAGTCTTAAAAAGTTCTATCTAACTAAATACTCATTTCGATATTACTATGTAACCTTTGAACTCATTAGTATCTTAGAGAGGAACTTTCCACTACAATGCATCTCATTGTTTGAATTTTTCATAATTTAATGGTTATATTTCTATGTTGCTCTAATTCTCCAATATTATGACATTTGAAAAAATGAGATAAATTACATGAAAAAATTGTATTCTACTAAAACAACATCATAAAACATGTAAGAATTAGAAAATAAAATATTTATAAAAATAAAAACTAAAATTTAATTTTATAAAGCTCTTTGAAATGAATCCAATGACTTTTTTATCAAACCTTGATTAGAAATTTTAAATGTTACCAAAGTAAATAAGCATAAATAATAATAAATAAATATTTTAACATTAAGTAAATATATATTAAATCTAAAATGAAATAAATAAAATTTATAAAATACTACCAAATCAAAGTGATGTAAATGTCATAAATGATGTTTTAGAGTTTAACTATAATATAACCAAGTAAAAAAGGAAAAATTATAAGAAATTAGACAAATTGTACTATAAACTTTATTTCAAAATAGAAAGAAAATCAAGTGTAAAATATTTGAACATTGAATCTTTTAAAAATCAAAATGTTTTATAAAGCATGTAAAAACTTATGTAGCAAAATATTGAAAACATATTTATTTAAATTGTTATCTTTAAGATGATTATAATGAGGTTTGTGTCTTCTCTTTTGGAACTCATTTGAAATTACTAAGTATTCCAAAAACAAATATTCATAAATAATAATAATAATAAAGTGTTATTTTAAGATTAAAACAATGCATATTAACACTAAAACAAGAAAAACTTAATTAATATAATATAATAAATCAAAGAGATGTAAGGGTCATATGAGAGGAGATTAAGTTATCTTGTAATGCTAAAAACTCAAAACAAAAGACTTGAAGAGGAGAGCCAGTATGGGTAAGTTACATTCAAAGATAATAAAATGACTGAATGTAACATCTTTATTCCTAAAATTATCTACAAATCCAAATGTCTCTTAAACATGTCACATACATCAAAAAACATTAAAAGAAAGCTATAAAATAAATTTTTATTTTCATTGAACTCATCAAGATTTGTTGAATGATATTTACTTCACCTTTATGAGACCTTGTTAGAGTTATAACAATTTTAAAAATTTTAAAAACTTGAATAATAAAAATTATTTCTTTATTCTAAGTAAATATATATGTAAGTTAAAAAATGAAAAATTGAAGCATTATAATATAATTAAATTATTGTTATTTAAAGGTTAAACAAGAAGCGATTTAGATTTTTATGATAGCTTATCTAAATAGAAATAAAAATTTGAAGAAATGAGATAAATTGTATTAAAAAGTTGTAATCCAAGACACTGAGGCGATTAAGCCTAAAATTCATGATCATTAAATAAACTTTAAATTGAAATATGTTATAAAGATTAACATAGCCATAATAAATAAAAAATAAAATATGAAAAATAAATATTTTATTTCATAGATCTTACAAGTCATTAGATCTTACTTGTGATTACTATTAATAAGAAAAATAAATAAGCATGAATAATAATAAATTATTACTTAATATGTCATAAATATATAAGAATAAAAAATGAAAAAAAATGAAAAAATTAATATAACCAAATAACAAAGTTGTATATGTCAAATGAGATATTAATTAAGGCTTCATAGTAATATATCAAAATTAGTGCAAAACATTTGAAAAAATTTGATAAATTGTATGAGAATATTGTATTCCAAAATAGTGAGTTATCTTTTTCAATAATGTTGCATCATTGTTCATCAAAATATGTAAGAATCTAACTCATAATGAGAGCAAAACTAATAGAAAATAAAAACAAAAAAGATATCAAAAAATATATTTAATTATGCAGATTGTGTTGAGATGCATCTAACAATATTTTTGTCATCTTGATTAGACGTAATTTAGAATTATTATGAATTACAAAAAAATAAATAAAATGATAATAAATTATTATTTTAATATTAAGTTGATATAAATACTTAATAAAAAATGTAATAAATTGAAGCAATTTAGTGAACCAAATGAAAGAAATATAAAGATCACATAGGAGGAGATTTGATGTTACATAGTAGTTTCAAAAGGTCAATATAAAAAAATTTAAAAAATGCGATAAATTGAATGAAACATCACATTCTAATGTACTGTACAGATCGAGTTTAACATCCTTAATCATCCAATTAGGAATGAATCAAACTCTATCTTAGGGTGCACCCAAATCATAAGCAATAAATATTTAATTAGATAGGTTTTAGCATGACAAGTTTAATGATGTTTGTTTCATTCCCATGGAATATTGGTTGAAATTACTATGAATTTAAAAAAAAAAAAAATTTATTATTTTTATGTTAAGTAGTTAAATATGAAACTTAAAATGAGATAAATTGAATCAACATAATATAACAAAAATAAACAGGTCACATGATTTGAAATTATTGTTGCAAAATAATACAATAAAATCAAATAGGTCACACGTCAGGAGATTTAGTGTTATATAATAATTAGCAATATTAAAGAGAGAAGTTTGATGAAATTACGTAATTAGTTTGAAAAAATTGCACTACAAAGTACCAAAAGGGGTCGTGCACAACATTCTCAGTTATCAAATTAGGTACAAAATAGCATATATTTTAAAATGAGCTAAAATCATAGAAAATAAAATTTTAAAAATATAAAAATAAATATTTTATTGGACAAGAGCTCATCAAGATGAGACAAACAATGCTTTATCTTAATCAAACATTTTTTAAAATTACTAAAATCAACAAAAATAATAAAGCTTAAATAATAATAGAATTATTATTTAGTATTAAGTAAATGTATGTTAAAGATGAAATATGTTAAAGTAAAGACATGTAATGTGACCAAATGAAAGATTTTTAAAAGTAACATTAGAAGGATGTTAGAGTTACATTTAGATTACATGCTAGCCATTGATTGTCACCACCATATTATCAATGTGGTCTAGTACTGCATTATCTGTCGATCTACCAACCACTTGAAATAGTTACCTCCTTATGTAGTGGGAGGCCTAATATTTATATAAACTTAAATATCTATTTTTGGCTTAAAAGTTCAATACCAATGGTCTAATGCATCCTAAACAGAAGCATTACCAATATTGACTTACTTGTCATGTCAAAAAATTCCAAAGCACTATTATTAACTACCAAGGGTCATCTGGAATGTTCATTTAACCCTATTGTAGTTTTAGGATGTGGCAACGATTTCTCCAAATCCCTAATCAACAATGTAGTGTCAATTAAGGTTCTCCCTTGAACCTTAATTTAGTGATTTGACCATATTACCTAATTTGTTATCTTAACATTATTGGGCATTCTTCATGACTCCAATCTACTATTTAATATACCATAATTTGTCGTGGAAACCTAATCAAAATATCTATGATACCATAAGTTTTCTTTCATGCTTAGTTTAATTTTCTCTTCCACTCTAATGTTTCTTTCAACTCCAATTCAATTATCTATCGTACCTTAGTGTTTGTTATAACCATAATTCTTTTATTAATGGTACTACGGGATCTTACTGTAAACCCTAATTAAATTGCAACATCAAAATCCTAAACTACTTACCTATGGTACCCTATCATATCTAAACCTCACGACTAAATTTTTCTTTGCCCTAACCTCTATCTAGGATCCTTACTAAGATTTGTTTTACTTTCCAAGCTTTTTCTTGAGCATTTACTCAAGTTAAAATCTTTGGCCTTAACCATTAAGCATAAATTTCCATGCAATAGTCTATCTTTTGAAACTACTTTTGCAAGAGTTGAACAAATAACCCTCAAGCATCTTAGGTTAACTTGAGCCATTGTATTATCTAAAAGGCCTCTTATGAGCCATCGAAGTTCTCAAGACTATTATTTAAGGTTTCTAACCCTTGGCCTAGGTTTAGGCATATCATATCATAGCATTTTTAACACCTTGGCAATTCCTTATGCTCATTTGTAATGCAATACTTGAGCTTTCTCTCAGCCTTACAGTTCATTAAAGCCTTATCCTAAGAGTCCATCAAACCTATTGCCTTCCCTAAGGTGTCATAAATATTTAACATAATACCATAGGATCATGCTTTTATCATTACTTCCCACACAATCTAAATCATAACAAAAAACTCATCAACAAACATGAACCAGTAATATAACCATTTTCTTCCAAGAATTGTCCACATGGTTACCTACTCTAAGATCCCCTTTTTAGGGCTATCCATGTTCTTAACAAAATGTAAATTCCAATCTTCAATATACTTAAATTTTGAATGATATGATTTTAAATTTTAGGATAACAGCCCCTATATTTCAAAACCTAAGGTCCTTAAATTTCAATTTCTTTGGAATTTAAAATTTAAGCCCTCATGTTTCTTAATAAATACAACCAACATTTAAGCTTGACTAATTGCTCACTTAGTCTGACACTTAACTTTAAAAATTCCCTACTATTACATGTTATTTGAGTAAATCATTTACCTTTTATTCGGCCATCTAGAGATGCTCACTGCACCATATCCATTATTTAAGGCAAAACAAAAGACTCATGGGCCAGCATTCTAAGAAATCTGGGAGCTCTTCTTATGTTGAATCCATAAAGGTCTTTTCTAAATTCCTCAATGTGTCAAAAATCATTAGGAAAGCAATACCACTCAACTTTATGGCTTAACCTAAGGTAATAAACTCCTCTTAGCTATAAAAGATCAATAGTGCATTTGTTTCACAAAATGAGAGCTTACTTGAGTCCATGGCTTACTTATAAATAAGCTCATCTACCAGAGGCGCAAAGACCTAAGATTCTTCCAAAGGCCGTAATCACTTCTAAGAAAAATTAGAGATGATCAAGCACATAGAAAAACCAATAAATCAAATCAAACCAACTCATATTTTTAATTATCATTAGGCTAGACTATCTTACCTACTGCCAAGGCTTTCCAATCATTAATACTTAAAAATCATAAGTTTCCAAACTATGCACATTGAAGGTAAAACATGGTGCCTTGGTTGAATGAGTAGAATAATCTCTTCGACTAAAGTTATGGTTAGAGGACATTAATTTGAAATCTAAATACAACACAATTTAGTGTGACAACACCACTGCAACATGTTTGACAAGGAATCATATTCATTACTATAAAACTAAGCATAAAAAATTTAGGCATTCTTTCATAAGGGTATTCATTGACATTCAATTTGTAAATAATCATGACCAATAAACATAAGAATTCACTGAACATTTTATCTAGGATTGTTTTTTCAAATAAGGTGGGAATTAGGAATTTTGTATCCCTTATATTAGAAGCTCTTTTTAATGATGACAAAAGGGGTGATGAAAACCAAGGCTTAGATTGGATGACCATCAAAATGATGGGGAGCTTTCTATGCTCCTCATTTTCAAAACTTTTTTCATCAATAATAGTGTCTTGCAACCCAACCTTTTTCGTTTTTTTGCTATATTTATTTTATAAAATAAGTTAATTTGTCATCATCCAAAAGGTTAACATAGTTAAGCCCATGGGAGCTTCTTTGCTTAAAGAGGTTTTGATGACCAAAGTCGAATCAAGATAGTTCTAATTAATGATCTTATTTATTGTAGTCTAAACAAAGATATATGATTAAGGAAATCCACTTGGAGATCATTTAAATGAGCATCATCTAGTAATGGATTGCTCATTTCCAAAAAGGTTTTTTATATAAAATAATGATTTAATTACCAAATTAATGTTTTAAAAATAATTTAAATGTATGTTATGTTATCCTCAATGTATGATACATCTATATCATTTAGAAAGATAACACGTCCTCATAAATTGTCCTTCGTAAAGTTTATAATAATCTAAAGAGTAATATATAATACTTTTTCTTGACATAAAGCATGTCTAAATAATGTTTTGCAAAATAGGTTACATCAACAGATGATACAAAGTTATTTTCGAAGGTAATATAAAGCTTTTTCTATTAATTTTGAACTTTTAATTTATTTAAGGTTGCAATCTATCATTTATACCATTAAAAGTTCTTAATTATTTTATCTTATCACAATATTTCTTGCAATTTTTGTAGGATGGTCATATTTATTATGTTTTGAAGAAATGGCTTGAAACTTGAATCTATTTAAAAGTTTACTATATAATAAATAAAGGATGAAGATTGCATGGCTTGGCATTCATTGAAACTATGATTTCATCATTTCCAGGATTTTTAATGTTCTGTTTATTAGATACCCCAATTGCAATTTGGAACTACCACAACTACTATTAGCATCGTTGTTGTCATCATCATGTTCCTCATAACTTACACCACTAGCTCCTCTTATCCTTTCTTCACTATTTTTTATTAGAACTATGGTGTTCAAATTGTGCCAATGCTCACATATCTCTACCATTGCACACATGTTCACTGCCCTCCACTATCTCTTTGGCCTAACAACCTATATGAAATTATTGTTGCTTCTCACACATACCTCAAAATTGAAGAGGTGTGGAATCGACACCAAATTGCATAGTCCAATGGCATGTGTTAACTATTGATCAATTCATGAAATGTCATGAAACTAACATATGCCTTACACTTATCTAATCCAATGATGAAATAGCCCAGCACCAATATTTAGATGGCCACACACAACATAAGTGTATAGTTCATCTAAAGCAAGCACATTGAACCTAGCCACATAATTGAAGCAAATCACTAGAATAGTTAAATCAGACAAAAAATTAAACCTATATTATAGTCAATTTGGCGACACTTTTCAAAGGATTTTTTGTTGAAATTTATTAAAATCAACAAAAACCTTCACAACAATTTTTTAAAATTTTAGATTGTGATCATCTACAAGTATTTAGAGAAAAATATGACAACTTTAGTGATGATGAAGAATCACTCAAAGTATAAGTTTGCAACGTGGAGTTTATCATGGTGGAGTAGGTTTATTTCACATTTTTAGTTCATTTGTAATTATAAAGTGCATTTATAAGACCTATAAAAGTTTTAATTATTTTTGCTTTTCTTTATTTTTTAATTATTTTATTAACAAGACTACTTTTATCTTTTTTTGAATGTGAGTTCCTTATTGTAATTTATTTAAAACGTTGTTATTGAAAACAAAATGGAATGATGGTTGGTTTGTTTAGTATTTATTAAAAAAAAAAAGATTTCTTTTATCATGTATGTACACATCCCAATGTTGTAGTTTGATTTTCCTTTGGTTCTGATTTAATGTTATCTAAATTATTATTTTGATCAACAACCATTGCTATTTTCCTCCCCAACATCATAGTCCTCCATAAATACCACTATAGAAGTTCGTGTTACACCATCTAGATCACACTAGGCAATGTATGTAAGGCAATTGACTTAAAAATAAATTACTAATGGTGGTAAGTTAAAGTTTATGTACAAGAAATCAAAATATGTGGAGCACAAGAAAGATAATAGCCTCACATAGATAGAATGCATGGCAATAAAATGTTAATAAAATGTCATGTATTAAGCCTTAAGTTAAATATGTGACATTTGAATTCAATGTAAGTGGCCTCAAATAATTGTAGATTTTTGAAAACTTTACCAAAGCTTGCTATTGATGTAGTTTTAGACTTGTTAGACTAATATAAGAGAAGAATCGTTTTTGTTCAAAATATTGAATAAATAGGGAGGTTTGAGTCCCTTTTTTCCTTATAATTCATCGAGAGCTAACACTTTGTAAGAATATACTAGGGAATATCAAAAGAGTCTTTCGAAGTTTGACATTGGTAGAAGCATAATGCATTGTTCAATTTCATCTAGCTCTTTCACTAATTATGGTACTAGAATTTTGTGTTACATGTCTGAACATACATACTCGAGCCAAAATGCTAATGAATTGTAGAATTTCTAATATTTAACAATCCAGGAGATTTATTGAGTGAAAGCACTTCCCTTTTCATATTTTATTTTTCTGTCATATCATTAGGTTTTGAATGCCGAGTGCAGACAACTCTTGGTGAAAAAAGGTAGACAACAAAAATTTTTTTGAATTAAGGACAGACATAGCTCAAGGTTAGGAGTCGAACTATGAAAAACTCATGGCCTCCATCAATCTTCTACATACATTTTTATGAGTCACCCTCTTCATGCTTCAATGATTTTATATTTGGTTTCATTCGAACTTCAGTACTTCTTGAATTCAAAAAGGATTTTAATAATTTGTATTTTTTTGCAAAGAAAATCTACCAATACAATTCCTCCCCGCTCTCCAATAACATTGAACTTACTTTAAGTATGTGCTCGCTTTCTTATTTTTTGAATGTGAAAGATTTTCTTATCATGCAATAGAAAGTTATGTTGCCATATTGCATAAAAAAATTAAATGACACTGGATGATTGTTTAAACTAATGGCAATTTAGGAAAAATTCTATGTGGAATTCTTCATAGAATTATTCAATTTTTCTTATAAACTAGGAAAAATTCTACACTTGTTGGAATAAGCCCATTTAAAGATGAGAATTTTAGTTTGAAAGACAAGTTGACTAAGTTTTCATGTTTCAAAGATGATTTGGAAAATGTAGCAGAGAAATCGTTTTATTTGCGTTCTTGTGCTTGTATTAAATGCCTTGGTTATATTCAAACTAATAGGCCTGTATATAAAGCTTTATTTTCTTGTTAAAAAGACTCATGAGACTAAATAGACCCTGCATACTTCATCAAAAGTTCATAGCTTTACCTTCCATAATATTGGTTCATCTGCTACACCAAATTCACAAGTTGTTCGTCTTTAAATCCTTCATGATCATGCTTTAAGTGTTCTTTCAAGAATTTCATGCAATTTTTGTATGCAATGTTGCCACCCAAGTTTTGATTACATCATTATGATTTCTTTTGCTTTCAAAATACAAAATGTTTTTGCTAAAATAGTACACTCTCGTATACCTCCTAAATAAGCAATCAAAGTTATATTAGGTTTCTATAATCAATAACTATGGTGTGTTGTTACATAGCTATGTAAAGGACCCATCGAGTCATCTAATTGCTTAATGAGATTAGCAATCAATTTATCTTTCCCTTGTCATAATCATTGTTGTTTAGGAGTTAAAAGCCGAATAATGAGATAGAATACTTTTGTTATGCCATGCTCCTTAAGGTTGAAAATAAATTTTTTTTCTAATTTCTATTTGACAAAGTGTTTATATTACCAACATATAAATTTCTTTAGAAAGTTTTACTAAAGATGAATTAAATCTTGAAATACATATTAATTATGGTACTTTGTCATTCATAGTTTTGAAGAATTGTGCTAGAGGTAAGTCTAATGATTGTTGTGTAAAAGAAAATAGCCCACATTTAAAAGAAATTGGCTAAATGGGTTAGAAATTAAAAATCCATTTGTGAAAGTTCTTTAGATATTTCAAATTCTTAAACTAGAAAATTCGTTAAGGTTTAATAATTAAAAGTCCTTTAAGATTAATGGAATTCAATTAGGCTTGAATTAAAAATTATCTTGTGTTATTAAATTTTAATTTAAAATCTAATATAACCTAAGCTATTCAAAATAATGAACTACATTAACTTAGATAATAAATAATTTATATTAAAGTTGAATTATGTTACCTTGGATCACAATTATGGAAATTTAAAATTAATTCATAACACCTAATACACTTTGTCTTGATATGTTTAAAGAGAAATTTGGTTTTTTTAATTCTATATTTTGTCATTCATAAGAACATGTACATAAAATGTATTATAGTACTAAATTAGCTTGAAGCTACAAACCTTTAACGTGGTTAGTTGGAATTTTTTAAAATTTTTTTAAAATATTAGAATTTAATTTCTTCAATTTTTAAACTTAACATTGAATTCTAACCTTAAGTTTCACTAACATTACTCTAATCCAACAAAAAGTATTAATTAGAACTATTTGATAACTATATGTTTCGAATCCTATTATTTTGTTTTTTTATGATGCATTCTTAATTAAGAATGCACCCTTTATGCTTGATGACCCTTAAATATTATGCCTACATGGACCTCCTTTCATTAGTACTTTTGTAATGTATTATGCTAAGAGACAAAGTTAAAGATTGAATACTTAGGATACAAATGCACTTTGGATCCATATCATGAATTGTAAAGCAATATTACTTTTTTTAGTTTGAATTTTGGTAATCCTTTGCAATTAATGATTCATGTGAGAACATTTTTTTATCACTGCATATGTAGCATTTAATTATCTTAGTAGAGGAAGATTGATTTTCATTGAAATTTGGCATATAGAATGAGGTAAGTTGACATAAAAGATTTAAGGGAGAAGACATAGAATGTTTTTTTAGTTTCATAAGGATTATTTATAAAAATTTGGAAGAAACATAACTTTTTGATAGCTCTAGAACCTTATTAAAAATTTTGATTATTAATTAGTGTCATAAGATGTTACTAATGATCAAAATATTTAGTAATAGAATTTGATTTCCATTCAAGTAATATGTTAAATGAATTTTAAATTTTGCTATCAACTATAACAAGTACTATCAACAATAAATAAATTTTTGTATTTATTAAATGGTTTATGGAATTTTATTACCAATAAGTACATATCTAGCACTCATGTTATTCCTTTAATAATTGTTATATGTGTTATAATGTCCACAGTTGTAAAGATTGGTTATTGAATGATCCCTGCCATAAAGTTCCTACGAGAAAGAAGTATGTTGGTCGATTGTTATCCAACATTCAGGATTGTAGAGAAAAATTAACTAGAAAACTTAACAATAAGATGAGTTGAAGATATGTGTGCAAAGTTGCAATTTATTATCACAAAATATTTCATTACCATATGCATTTGATATTCGTAATTTGGGGAATATTAAATGTTTTTTTTCAATTTAATTTCTATTATTTTTTCCACACTTAATTATTTGTTTATTCATCAAAATATTGATCATTATTGATTGAAGCCACTGATCCCAACTAGCAAAGTATGTTTTCTTTGATAACAAAGTATTATGTATATTTTGTGATGGTGTTCTTTGTTGCATTCAAGAGATATATTTTAAAAACAATATGTGTTCCATAGAGTTAAGGAAATTTTGAGAACAATAATCAAGTCATCCACCAACTAGCTCAAGCTAATTGCCATACTGGGTGTTTAGTAAAAAAAAATGCAAGGCTACAACTAATTGATGTTCAGGATACACAACTAATTTTTTGAGTGCATTCAATAATGAACAATTGAAGAAAATTAGCCAAACCCAACTTGTGAATGCAAAGAAAAATGTGTTTTTCAACCAAAAGGATGCTAAGGAAAAAGCTTATGTGGACTAAGTAAAATGAAAAGGAAAAATGGGTTTGGATATAACCTCTACATTGGAAATGGCTAATTTCCAAGATTTTTTTATTCAAATGTTTCTTTGTACTCTAGTTTTTAGACGCTAACAAATGTCCTTATGAATAATTAAGACTCTCCCATGCTTTGTAATCCTTTAATGACACTTATGTAAATCCACTTAAATAAAAAAGAAAGCTAGTGCTTCAAAGGAATTTTTTTTATTAAATTTTGAAAATTAAAAATTACATGACTTTCATTTCCTTCTTATCAATACTATCTTTATAATCACTTTAGGAGGAGATAAAGAAAGATTTTATGTTCTTTTAGCTATTAGATTGGTTGCATTATTATTTCAAGAGAAAAGATTGTTTAGGATGGATAAGTGAATTTCTAAGAGGAAAAAAGAAGGTATGCGTTTTTGTACTACATTTGTCACTACATTCCCAAATTCTTTGAAAGCAAATCATGGTGTTATTTTTTACAAGGAGCACCAAAAAAATAGGAAACCAATATTATGTTATTTAGCTACTACATAATGTGAGAGATAATTTTAGAGGAACCTAAGGTTCATTATTATGGTGCATCTCACTCACTATTTTTTAATTACATGACACTATTTTAACATACAACACTTGAATAACTAATACTTTTGGCCTTAATTTCAATTTCATTACTGTAAATTTCTTTTATTTCTAAAGGTTGCTAAGTTATTATTGTGTAAATATCCTTGTGTAAGACTAACTATAAAAAGAAATTATTTTAAGGTTTAAAAAATAAATAGAAGTTAGATATTATATTGTGTAATATTATAGTATTGATTTGAGCATTTAAAGAAATCAGGTAGCATCCTACCCAAGGTAAGTAACAATAGCGAAAGAAATGCCCATCGTTTCGTGTTGGATCATAGGGAGTGGTCAAGATTTAAATAGTTGGAATGATATGGGAATTGTCTTTTCTTGATCAAAAGGAAAACATCAACTATGAAAGGATTCTTAATTAGCTAAGGTGAATTAATGGAATGAAAGAACTGAGTTCAAGCTTCTTAGCTTAGGGTTGGATGTATGCTCAATTGCATAGGTATCATTATGCTGTGAAAACCTTTATGTACATGTAATTTTGGATTTTTCAAATTTATGGTATAATAACTAATTTAATTTACAGCCTTTAGTGTCCATGACCCCCAAAGATGTTAGATTCTTGTTCATCTTTAGAATAGCCAAACATTTCTTAGGAGTCCATATAACATCACCATGCATTCTACAATAGATAAAACCAGTACAAGCTATTTTCAAAGGTGGAGCATTTCTTAGTGTTTCTTCTAATATGATGAAAATAAAAATCTTTTTGGACACATGATCACCACTACCCATTTATTTAATCAATGTTGATGGTAAATGATAAATGGAACGAACTCTATTTTTGAAAAAGAATTCTCGTTTATAATTATAAGAACTAATCATTTTTCTTTTTCAACTTCTTAAGATTGTCATCTTTCACACCTTGGTTTTAATAAATCTTCTCTTTTATAAAATATGTCAATGTAACGATTTTTATATGCAATCAATGCTCATGGCCAGCCACCCTTTTTATCTTATGGCTTTGATATTAAATCTAAGAGGTGTAATCTCTAAAATTGATTATCATGCTCAATTCATGCCATCAATAATGTTCGATGCCCATTTATCAAATGGCTACTAAAAAATTTAGAGATTAGTTCATCCTTGGATAAGATAACCTACCAATATACAACAATATTTATATGACATTAAATAAACCTTTAAATAAAGCTATACATTACAACATTCTCTAATCATAATATCTAGAAGCAAAATTCATCATAAGAGACTATATAAGGTGTAATATAAATGTCCAATAATAAAAGCCTGATGAAACAAGTGTCTACCAAGTATAACATTAGAGTCATAAGAAAATCATCATTATTACTAAAGGGAATGATGTAAGTTGAATCAATGCTTGGCCATATGATAAACAAGAAAGCCCCAAATCTCTAGTTCTTAAGATGGCTAATATCTCTATAAACATGCATGTAAAATTAAGAAGAGTGAGTCAATGCTTCATACAAAATCTTAAAGTCAATACTATAAAAAATGTAATGATAAGGTACTATATCAAATTTGTATAATTAGAATATAATAAACATCATGATAACTAATATCAATATAGTATGATGTTTTAATTAGATTCAAATACTCCTTAAACTAATGGGAAATATCGTAAGGTATGATTGTCATGTAATTTAGCACTCCCTATCTTAGGCTCTACCAATCTCATCGCTAGTCCTTTTTGGGATATAGGGTCCTTAATAACATTTGACCCTCCCATCCATTCTAGGATCCTCTTTAACACCACGTTGCATATACGGGCCACCTTGAACTACTTCTAAAGTCCACATACTTTATTTTTACCCTTAAGTGGATTTTGTAATATATGCCCAATATCTATATGTTTGGGTTTACATCAGTTCCTATAGTAACTCTCATGCTTCACAACTAAATCTTAACCACTTCACCTATCGGCAAAGTCTCACCTATGCCAGACATCCCACAACTACCAACTATGGTGTGAATCAATAACCTAAGACACTAAATAGGGTCATTTCGTATCTCACTCAACAAACAACCCATGCCTAAGACTTACTCAACATCATAAGGTCAAGTTTCTCCTCAATTCAAACTGCCTAGACTATAAGGCCCAAACAAAGCCGTAAAACTATCATCTGAGGCTTTAGCCATGTGCTCCACGAACTACAGGGCTTATCCATAGTATGCACAAGGAGTCACAAAGTGAAAATGTTATCACTCAAAGCCTATGTGCTTTCTTCAAGAATTTTGTTATCACCAACCAAGAAAAAAGCCTAAAAACATTAGGCAAACTTTATTTGAATCAACAAAAATTTCGCACTAATAATGACCTGTTTTCTTATGTTACCTAAGCAATACATATCCAAAGCTTGTCTTGTAATATTTTGCTAAAAAAATATTTATTTAAATAACCCCAATCAAAGGATTAACAACAATACCATAACAATAGTTACAAATCATAAACTATACTTAGCCTTAGGTACTCTCAGCAATCCCCCCATTCTTAAAAGCCTAACCTTAACTTCAATCAATTTTGCCTTCCTCGAAGGCCTAAAATTGAGCCCTTCATGCTCACCATCTAGAAACCAAGAGCAATAACATACCTTAGAAGTCATTTATCCCAATAAAAGCTCTGTACCAAGCCTCCCATGACTTGAAAAAACATGGTACAAGTATTACAAGCATAACAAAAGCTAAAAAACACTTGGCTACAAGTAGCCTTTAGTGTTTAGCGAAGTTTTCAAGTTTTATCATGGAAAACAGAGAAAATCCTTTAGCTAGACCTTGACGTTGTGGAAGTCATCAGTTTGAGTCTGATTATCAGACCGAGAGATTGGAACCTTGTTCCTACACGACCTGATCATACTATCAAAACTAAAGGGAATATTCATGGTCAAGTCTTGCGTTGAATTATAAAAGAATGAACAACATCTACTGTCTTATCTAGGTCACAGGTTTATTGATATATGATATGATCATATCATGATGTTAAAGTTGGAATTTATGGTATTCATGATTAAAATACAAGCCTTAAAATAATTAAAGTGCATTTTTTAGCATAAACCAGGTGACATAAGCTTTGAATCTAACTACCACTTGTATAAGATCTTCAAAAAAAATAATAAGTAATAAATTATGACTCGAAAAAAATTTTGGATCAATGCTTTCCACATCATAAACTCTTTGAAGCTTTAGGGGTTCATTTATAATAGAGATTGATGATTATTTTTATGCATTACCTTGTAAAGAACCATCAAATTCACTTACCAAAACTCAATTAAAGCTCAATCTTTGAAGATATGTGTGTATGTTAATATATTTTAGTTTAAAAGTTTCAATTTTCTTATGCAAACATGACATCAACAAGGGGTCTTAACTCCAACATATATTTACAACAAGATTTGTAATATCATGCTTCAAATAAGAAGAAATAGATAGCATCCGTTGATCCAAGAAGATTTCAAAGTAGGAAATATGTATGTGATATTTTAAACATGTTTTTAGCAAGCTACGTGAACACATGACATGCTTTTGTGATCTCGTAATTTTTGTTTAGGTTTCATTGGAAGGTATCTTAACAATGCTTAACATGTCTATAACCAAAGCATCTTCACATTCATGCTTTATCAATTGAGTTAATTGGATAAAATCTATATTTTATTATTCAATCTTAAGGTTCATTCTATCTTATTCACCCTTATTGTGGATTACTCAAAGGATGAGTTGCTCCCAATCCAAGTCATGAAGTCTCCTCTTCCTTCTCTAGCAAAGGTGTAGACCTCCTTCACTTGGTTTTTATTGGTAAAACATTCTTTCTTCCTTCCATAGTTAAAGTTTCAAAATGACTAACAGAGCAATGTGTATGGGCTTTTATATATTTTATTGGGCCCCTTCATTCAATCAATTTTTCTACGATTTATTCTTCAAAAGGTGCCCTTTAAAATTCTTCAAGTTGTACTTCCAATGTCCTATAAAAACACCAACATTATCGTCTCAAGTTTCTTTAAGATTACCATGGTTTTCCTTTCAACTTCCCCTAAAAAAGGAAGGTTGTACTTTCAACTTCCTTTGAGCAAAGTACAACTATCCTTCCAAATTTCTTTAGAGAAACAAAATTTCTCCTTTCAAATTAACTAAAGAACCTATGATTGTCTTTTCAAAATTTCATTAGGAAACTAAAGTTGCTTTATGGACTAAGATGGTCTTATCCAATTGATTATGGACTAAGTTGTCCTTTACACACCAAGAAAAAAACACCTCATGCATTTATAACTAGGCATTAAACTCCAAAAGACCTTTTCTAAATTTCACGCATTAAGTGCAAAAAGTGAAGTTTGAACTTATTATAATTTTCACTTAGGATTCCTTAACTATAAGAATTATTTGGCCAAAAAAAAATGTAAGTAATTTACATATCATTGTAATTTATTAATCATGCCATATGCATGAATAATGAACAAGTAGTTTAATCGATTAAATTTACCATTATTTAATTAACAAACTCTACAGGAAATAGAATATGTTTTGCTAAGATAAAGAGAGGTGCAACATCTTTCTTCCAATTTTGATTCTTAGCAATAGTTAGAAATATTGTTTGGGTTAACTTTTATTTTGGTTTTTCTTTTAAGACAATCCTTGTGCACCAGCCCAAATACTAAAATATCTCCACTACTTCCAATTGCCTTGAATCAAGGTTCTCAAATGTGAGGCTAGATCTTATTTCTTAAAGAGTAATGTGATTTTTAGTAATATGGAAAGAATTCATAAGGTTCTAATCTTTTGCATTAGCATCAACATTTTTAAGGTCCATCACGATAGAAAAAAGGTGAATTTTTGAAATACCTATGAATTAGAAAATTTCAAAGTATTCAAAAAACTATGTTTGGCTAAACATAATAATAATTGTTTGATATGGTTTCAATTTTATTAGGATTCAACACATAATAAGATTAATTTAGAATGAAAAATATTTAAAATTGTTAAGATGACAAAGTATTTAAATGTTTATGAACAAAGCATTTCATGTCTTATGAAGCTAGTTCTAGTATTGCAAGCTTCACTAACATACACACACACACAAACACACACACACACATACACACACACACACACACACACACACACACATATATATATATATATATATATATATATATATATATATGAAGATAATATACAGTTGGTAGATATCATTAAAATTGATTTCGTTTCTCAACAATTAAACTATATTAATATGATATTGCAAATTAAAAACATGTTATTATAATGCAAATATTAAAATGTATGAAGGTTCACCCCTTCGTTTTAATCATAAATTATTCAATGATTACATGAATTGTAGATATGTTAGAAATAAAATTCATAAGAATAAAATAGTTAAAAAAGTATCTTATTGATATATTTTAAAATTTTGAAAATATGAGCTAATGTTTAAACTATATTGTTGGTAATACATTGTGTAACTATGGTTTCGTAACAAAAAGTGGTATAAAAAGTTAAATGGTCCTTAAATAAATATAATAATTACAACATTCAATGTTTGATTCTCTTAATTTGACACTTTTTGTACATAATATAACATTTAAAGTTTGGAAATTAAAATTATTCAAATTTTGATTTGATGCCAAATTTGAATTTTGAAATTTAATTTCGAATTAAGGCATTAGAGTTCCCCCATGATTATTATGTGAAAATGATTAAAGTGATAAATGCTTAGAGAAGCGTTATGAATTGGATAAAAGGTGGGCTTCAATTTGAGAAAAGTAAAAAAAATGATAAAGAGCCATAATCATGAATTAGATTGTTAAGATAACTCTAACCTAACTTACCTAGATAATATTAAGGAAGGGATTGGTTTTGCTATAAAAAGGCATGAAATGCAAGTGTTAAACATTTTTCTTAACTACTAGCCATGATAAACCTATGGTAGTCCAAACCATGAAGACCGAGGAGCCCAAAAATGAGAGCAAGGAGACGAATGATGAGGAGTTAAAAGAGAAAACCATGAAGAGGAAGGACTAAAAAATGTCGAAGACCCTTACTTGGTTCAATAGGTAAGAATCAAATTTCTTGCACTTAAATGTATATCCATGTTAGGAAACTAAAATGAAATATTTTATTATAAATTGTGTTCTATATTACTCAAGTTGAGCAAGAATTTGAGGAATGTGCAATATTTCCTATGTAATGACTCTTTGGTTGAAAAACGTGCAAAGCGTTTTCATTATATTGCTTGAATTTTCATGACATAATTAAGTTTTATGCCTTGGATTATTTGACAAAAATTTGACTTTGTTTCCCTTGCTAAATTTAGATGTCATGTTGAACATTTTAGAATTATTTTTTAGCTAAAGGAATAATTTGTGAATTTTTTTAATGAATTCCTTTGTTAATTTTTGTTTTATATTGGTGATCTACTAAAGCTTATTAAAGAAAAATACTTTTAAGTTATATGTACCCTTAATGATAGCATGAATATTCATGATATATAGGCCATTTAAATTTAATGTTAACATGAACATTCATGATGTCAATATGTTAGAGGAATTATCAAGCTTACAAATTTGGAAAAGTAAGACATTTACAACAGTGGAAAAATAAGCAATAATGATTTTCAAGGTTGATATATTTTTTGGGAAGATTGTTATGAATATGAAATTAATATAGCTTCAATGAATTAAAGTTACTAGACATCTTGTGCAGAATTCAGTTTGTATTGATAAACTTTAGTTAAGAAAACCTAGTACACAAATATAGTAATATTCTACCTTAACTACACATGAAGTCATTATTATGACTTATGTATTATTTCTTCTAAAAACATGCTTGGATTGAATTTTACATCAAAATTAAGGCTTAAGGACTTTGGTTATGCATTGAGCTTGAGTAGAAAGGCTTAGCTATATGCATGAAATGTACAAACAAGCCTTAAAGTAGAACATTGATGGTTTTAAGATGAAAGAGAACTCTTAAGTTCCTCATAAGGATGGCTTTGGAAACATGAAAACTTTACAGGAAGGCTGGGCTTTTTTATGGTCTCAATTAGTTTTGGTAAAGGAAGAATTTAGCTTAAAAACCTCAAAAAAGATTCTATAAGATTTAACTCTTAATAATTACTTATGGTTTGTTGAATTTTTCCTACCACAAAAGCCAAACCTAATTCAAGATTTGTGTTGTAGAAAAAAGGTTGGAAGCATTGAGTTTGCTAAAGGGTTTGAGTGTAAGGTTTGGCCAAGGATATCTAATGTCAAGTAAGTGCTAAAGGAAGACTTAAATGACTTCCAAGGTATGTGAGCTCTCAAATTCTTATGTGGAGGCTTTAGGGGTATGTGTTGGCCTTTCGAGAAGGTAAAAAGTGTAATAGGCCTTAGTTTATTGTAATAAAAGCATTGGATTTGGTTGAGTAAGAATAAGAAACTAAGAAAGAACTTAACCTAGCAAAAACTTTTTTTTCGTGTTGATTAGATATGTGAAATTATAAGAATAATCACGATAATTAAGGATTTGGAATTTGAAAAATTGTGGAATTAAAATTCAAGTCATAAATTTCAAATTTGTATTCATAGATTAAAAAATTTAAATACGTAAGGTTTAAAATTTGATAGTAAGTTATGTCTATGAACCAATGAACCTTGGTTAGGGTTGCAAATAAGCTAGAACTTGGAAGACCCTTTGAAAACATAGAAATAACTTAGGAATTAGGCAAGTGAAACTTTTTAAGATTAAGCTTTTACATGTGATAAATCTTAAGATAACAATTGAGGATGAATTCAGAATATTATAAACTTAGTGAGACCTTGACCACATCCAAAATAAGGCTATGATTTTATAGAGCTCTTAGTTTGACCATAGATGAGGGATGATTAAGTTAGAGAATATGGTTTTAGCCTTTAGAAGTAATGCTAAGCTTTCTTCAAAGGACTAATGATCTCTTAGATTTTGGTAAATGTTAACCTATTTCGGTTTCATGTGTCAAATCATGAGTAATTGTGAATTAAGCCATTGCTTCTTAGATTGACATCTCAATTAATGTCCTTAGAAGGGTTTTTTGCTCAATAAAAGCCTTTATGGAGCATGGAGTGACTAAAGTTAACCTATTAGACAAGAGAGAGTCATTAAAAAAATGCATGTGAACAAATGTTAAAGATCAAAGACTAACTAAAAGTGTTTGAGTAATGGACTTATGGCATCTACAAGTACTTTACTAGGCTAAAGGATTTTAATAAGACACTTAAATAAAGAAAAGGGCAAGAAGAAGATAGATACACATCAAATTCTAATGGGCAAGGTGCCTCAATTATGTGAGTTTTTGTTTTGCAAGAATCTAAGTTAATCCAAGTAGTTAAATTTAAGAAAAACCTTAATATTATTGAGTAAGCAAGTTTATTGATGATGAAATAAAGTAGGTCACAATGGAGTCAAGTTTATGAGCCATTTAGCAAAACTGAGTTGTCTTAGATGTTCATGTTTGTAGCATTCCCACCAAGTATTAAGGTTTCATGCCTTATTATTAGAATTTCATCAGAGATTGTGGGTCCCTGATCATAGGCGTCTTTTCATGGTTAGGTTATTGCTTCCCTTTAATATATATGTTTCTTTCTTTTGATTTCTATTCTCCTTCTATTTTTAAATCACTAAAATGGTTTCAATACTCCAAGATTTAATTTATGTTTTATATATTGTTAACAATCAAAAGGTTTTAGTAAAAATTACAATGAAGCTCATTTAGTTTGATATAAGCTACAATCGGATGGCTTAAGGTTCCAAGCTTGCAATTCTTTGTAAATTGATTTAAATCCTTTTCCATACTTCTACTCAGCACATTATTTAAGGCAAAGTGTATCAAGATTGACTTAAATTTTGGTAAATACTTTAATGACTATGATAAGATCAATTTTGAAGTTTTGGATTTTGTTGAACAACTTTCCATTTTCATTTTTATTTCATTTGTTTCTATTAAACTTAAATTCTCAAATTCTATTTTTTAATCATAAGTGCAAACAATTTTGTCCATTTGAAATTTTTTCATTAGGGTTTTCCTACACACTATTTTATTTTAATTATTAGAATTTATTTTCTTCATTATCGTTTAAAAAGTAATAAATTTGAAAAGGATACTAGCTGTAGTCCTACATGCCCGTCAACTTCGACCGAGTTGCATGTAATAATAATAATTAAGTTTATTATTATAAACATATAAAATATTTTACTTTTGAGAAAGGGCAAGTATAATGGAAGGATTCAAAAAATTTAAATCCCTTAATTAAAGATGGATGCTCATTAACTCTTTGTACTAAAAAATCACTGGCCGTTTTCATATTATCTAAATAACCGCAAGCCTTATTTTTAATTTGATAAAAATACTAACATAATAACAATGTTCCACGCTTAATTTTTTATATTTTCTTTACAAAGTTCAGTATTATTTTCAAAACATAAAGTATTTGTTGAGTTAATTTTTTAGTGGATTAATTTCTATCTTCCTTCCTTGATGATGAAGAATATTATTGTTCTTCTTCTTCTTCCTCTATAGTCATTATAAGAGAAAATACTCATTATTATCTTGCTATTAACTTGTGCTTGTCTCCATTGACTCCCTAAAAGCTATTTTGAATGCCTTATTCTACTTCTTCTTTGTCTTTATTTCATTGTTCTCAAACGAACCTTCATAAGTTCTCTCTAATTCATGCTAAATTTCATAAGCTACTACTGAACCCATAATTTTATAAATTTCTATAGCATTCAATCTACAATGCAAAATATTTACTGTAATACCGTTTAGTCGTATTTTATGATTTCATTTTTGTCCATTTAATTAAAAGATTAAGATAGTAGATTATCTTGTGTGTTTTTCTTTGTACAAAAATTAAAAATCCATTTGTAGTACTTCTTTAACATTTAACTTTAAAACTAATCATCTTAGACTTTTAGTAGAGATAATAATTATCGTATGTGGCCTAAATATAGAACCACCTTCACCTAAACTTTCTTAAGCACTTTTAGCCATGGATCCCCAAGAGAAATTTTTCTTATAAGAAAGGAACCTCACATTGGTACTAATTAAAGTTTGGTTTAACAAGAAGGCAGGTGAAATATTAAGAAAAAAATTTGATTTTTTAGAAAATATTGTACAGTAATTCTTATGGGTTTAAAATTATTTTCCTTTACCATGAAATAAAGTTATTCTTGTTGGTTGCCCCTTGATTCCATCTAAAAATCATGACCTATGTTGCAAGTGCATATTATTTAATAGATACTTGATCCAAAAGTTATAGTTTGACATGTTCTTATGTTATATGAGTCAAAGATGTGGCCAACCTAATTGATATAGCCAATGGGTTTAGTATTAAAAACTAAAGATGAGAATTATGGCTAAATTGTAAGAGTAGGTGGCAAGCTAAGTAGATTTAGGTTTATAATTTATTTTTTTAATGTAATGTTAATAATTTTAAATTTTTAATTTTACTAATTAATTAACATTATTATGATGTCCTTTTTTGTAAAAAGTTAATGGAGGATGATTTCAAATGATATAATTAAGATAAAATACTTTTTTAAATGGTCAAAGTAAGATGACTAAAGGTATTGCAAACCTAAATTTTTTTCTAAGAAGATTAGTTTTCATAAAATTTATATGTGATTTGCTACAATGATTTCAATCAAGCATTCACATTCCAATAAAATTAAAATTGCAATACTAAAAGTAGATTCAAAATGTAGCACTTAATTTTTTTTTGCTTGAACTAAGATGATATTCATTGGATCTAAATTTTGCTTATCTTCTTCTTTAAGTTCTCCAATGACCATTAGTCCATATACTACCTAAAATCTAAAAACTTAATGAAATAACTTATTTAGAAAACTCAAGATTTGTTATCATTAAATAAAGTACTATGGTTTGGTATCAATAGTATAATAAAGTATAAGTTAATTAGAAAATTCTCCCATGATTGTGTGAACATAGGCATTATTACATCAATATTGACCAAAAAAATTTTTTAAGTTCATTTTCATTGGGATATTTAGATCATCAATACATTTTGATTACTTTACTTGAGAAGAACAATATTTTTTGCTTCATTGAGCCTGGACCATAGCTAAATTCCAATTTTAAGTTCTTAAGTGGCACCTAGATTTACATTTGAACTCATAATCATCACTTGAACTATAGATTTTTATCTAAGTAATAGGAAATTTAGATTGCTTTGGAAGCAATGGAAACATAAATAGGAAAGGACTCAATTTGATTTTTATGACAAAAACCTCTTTAAGAAACATTGGGCACATGGTGCTAACAATCTTCGTTTGTTTGTGATAACAAACAAAAAAGCTTATAAAATAAAAATTTGAGCAAATAAAAATTGATAGATTCTATGATTCTAACTGTGAAGATAAGCACATTACAAAAAAAGATGTTGTGGAGAAATTCCAACAAAATGGAGCACCTCCTTAATATAAGTTCTATTCATTCTCACGATTTTGTGACCATTAAAAGTATTTTGAATATAATGGGATTCCAAATGTTTATCCCCTACTTCTTTCATAAAGAAATTTTTGTTATTCGGAGTTGATGCTTCTTCTATTCAACTATAGATGTTATAGCATTGAAATCCCACCTCCTCAAAAGCCATGTTCCATTTTAGTTTTTTTGTAATTTTTATATACTTTCTCTACAAAACTCTTCATTTAGTTCTTGCACATTCGACAAAAAAAAATGGCTTTTATTAAAAGTCCTTAGGTGACCCTTTCTGATTCCATGTAGATGGATGAATATATTTGATCATCCATACATAGGGTATCACATTGGATGCTTTGTTCCATAGTAGCAAAATGTTGTAAGACTAATTAGTGTTTCTAGATGTATAACATGGAGTAATTGTCAAATTACTTTGTCACCATACATGAGGATTAGTCTAAGGAAATGTACAAGAACTATTCCAATTGTCAAGTGATATACTAAGCTATGGAAAAGATTTAGGGTTCAATCCTCTCTTAATGACTGATTCGAGCATTTTATCAATTTATAAAATTTGTTGAACTATTCTAGCACTTCTACAATTTCCTTCCAAGCAAATGCAGTGCTTGGTACAAATTTTTGATCTCTTATATGTAGCTTTTCTTCAAATAGGAGTAAACCCATTATGCTCAATTAGAATTAAGACTGACTTGATTTCTTTTTCATGGAGGTCTAGCCTGAAATCTTTGGGCACCTAAATTTCTAGAGGTTACTATATTATTTATTTAGATGTTGCTTTTAAATATGATAATAATCCTTTAGTTAGGTTATTTACTTTCTTAATCTCAACATAATTGATCGTAAATACTAATTGTAATGTTCTTTTCATGTCATATATAATATTAAATTGATAGTTTCCTCTAGTAAAGCACCCTCTTTGTTGAATATATGAGTATTAATGAAAACATAACCCCATATAGTCCATTGATATACTAGTTAATTTTCCCATGGATTGCAAATAAGTGTCCTTATCTCTTTACTAATCATGCTGATTAATGAGAGGATTATTAATAACACATTTTGCTTGAGCTTCTTGCTTTGTTTTCTTGTGTTTATAAGATGATTTCTTATGATTCTATTTGTAACATTAGCTAAAATAAAGTAATAGGTTGCCAAATTGGGGTGTTCTACTAAGATCAACAAAAATTGCTAACCTTTTTGTAATTCTAATACATTTAAGGAGTTGTTAATGAAAATTGATCTAAAGTGACTATCATAATGCACTGTTAATTATGTGTTAAGGTAAGTTTACTAATGAGATCATGAATGAAGCAAGTGATCACTCAATGTTTAGGTGAAATACTTGATTAAAATTAAGACACTGATCTAGAATTGGCTAATGTTCCACAACTTATGTAACATGCAATGGACGAATTAATCCTCTTTTTTTAATGGGAGTAGAGCGTGTCTAATTATCTATGGAACAAATTTTAACCTCACTTTAAAAGAAAATCATTGAAAAATCCTTTTTCATAGATTCCTTGATAGATCTCCTAAATGAAAATCTTCTAATTAGTAAGAGCTTAAAATTAGCTAACATCTTTCCAATTTTCACTTCTTCACAAATGATTTTAGAATCCCCTTTAAAATTTTTCTTTGGCTTTATCTTAATTATGGATCACTCAATTAAGTTGTCTACGGCTTCCACAAATGATTGATTCAAGTGAGTTCCTTCGAAAATATCCATGGAACTCGTTGTTTAGTGCTATTAATTCAAAAATAAGAGTGATGCATTGAGATTAGCCATGGTTAGTTCCTATGAAAGATTACTGAGTTGTCAAAAGTTCCTCCTTTAGGTTGTCTAGAAAGTATTTTGCTTTAGTCTCTTATTTCTAAGGGAAAATCCATCCAATAAGTTATGTCACTGTTGAGATGTTCTAACAAACATTTAACAATTAGTAATCATCTTACAATTCATCAACCAATTCTTTACCTCACTCATTGTGCTAAAGAAAAAAAAGTTTTTTAGTCTATTATATTTTAAAGTGCAGCACTAAAAGCCAAAGTTTTTCTGATGAGGTATTTTGGGCTTTTTGTTATTCCATAATTGATTTGAGGTCATCTTAGTAAATGGGTGCATTGAAATTTTCTTTAAAGTATAATATGTTATATTTATGGCTTTAATCCAAAGTTTTTTTAAGGAAGTTGTATTCATGTAGCAAAATTCTTATGATCTCTATTATTGTTCTCTTTTTTCTTTGAATTATATTATTTTATTTATGATTTTAACCTAATGATTATAAGAAATGGACAATTGGTAATAGATGAAAATTTTGAAAAAAAAGGCTGTAAGTGATGTATTTGATACAAAATAAATGCACTTTGAACTATTTATCTGGCATAACACATCCAAGAAGGTACTAAAGCTACAAAAACCTTCTCATACTTTAAGGGAATGACACCAAAGGACAAAGTAAATAATCAAACATTTACATCATTAAGGAGCACACTCAAAAACTTAATTATGAACACTTGGTTAATTTTTACATGGAATGTGTATGATGACAAGTTACTGAGTAATTCCCTCTCTGAATCATTATATTGTAGAAGTGCATGGTGCTACAAAATAGCAAAGCACAATTAGGATCAAATTACGCACCAAAAATGAGGGGAACATGAAGCATAGTTGAGGAAGCTAAAATCAAGAAGATGGTAGTCGTTCAATACCCACTCTAATAGGTAAATTATGATATGAGAGACCTAGCATGGAATCCATAAGGAAAATATCAAAAAATATACTTTTAAGGTGAAGCAAAGATTATTTCTTTGGTTAGCATAGATGTTTTATTAGATTTGATTTTGGAGGGTGACTTCCTCCACTACTGCTTAAACAAATCATGGAACGTAGGTGACATTGAACTGCACATCCTTAAATATTACTTGGAGGCTCACCTTAACATAGAGTCATCACTTGTCATTAACTTGGTTATCTTAAGAACACTTACTTGTCCATTTATTTAATAAGGAATCATTGCATTCAATATTAGTTTCAAGCAGAGATCCATTAAAGTTTGATTTCACAATATTATATTTAACTTAGACAATTGTTGCAAGAGTATGGTTGAAGTTGACTTGTTAATGAACTTTTTGGTAGAATATTCAATACAATAATCTAATGTCTATATTGTAGTCAATCTTATGCTCAAGAAAATGTCATAAGTTATAATACATCTACAATTTAAAATGACCAACTAGGAGAAGAGGGAAGTGATGTGCAAACTCTAAATAAATCACCAACTAAGCTAGAGCATCCAGTGTGAGAATGGCCTTAATGACCATCTTTATTATAGTAATGGACAACCTATTGAAGCCACAAGGACTAAAGAAATGGGAAATTGAGATAAGGTTCCAGGCAAATGCAAAATGATAGACACATGAATAGAATAAATTAAAAAAATTAGCAACTGATCATGCAATATTAAGAGTGGAACACAATTAGATAAAGAAGGATAATCATTGGATTCTGAAGCAACTTTACATGAAAAGCCCATAGCACTTTGGAAATGATGACATAACCCCTGAGTAAAGAAGAAGATAAAACATAAGCAAAGAAAGGCATTGAGCATTGTACCAGTCTAAAATGAAACCATAGAAGCTTTAGAAGAACTTAAATTGCAAAACATGATTCAAAAAAATATAATATGCTTATATTGATGAACATTATATGGCCTTTCAACCCCAATTCAATCATTCTTTTTTATTATTTAGTTAGATGCAATAACATATTATTTTTAACTCTACTTTAACAAAAGCCTCTCCAAGGATTATTCGTTACACAAGCAACTAGTCTATGTTTCTCATATCACACTACAACTTCATCAAATAATGTTTGGTTTCAACCAATGTTAGGAATGCAACAAGATAAGAAAAATTACAAAAATTACACCATTATCATAGAGAAGGAAATTGAAAGTAAGTGGATAGAAATATGTGTGGGATGTACCAATTATAATGCCAAAAGGAGATCGATATACTTTTAGTACATAATGAAAAAGCTATAAAACAAATTAATTGTCTAAAATAAAAAATTCCAATATTTGTGTAGCAAGCACATCCTTGTAAAACATTTTCTAAATTTAGCACCAGCTTATTCTCCAATCATAGCAAGCCTTCCTGTGGAAATCATTGACAAATAAGAAATAACAATGAGTGTATTTTGTTAGGCTAATATGGAGAATAATCATAAGAACCATAAGATGAAATGTGATAAGGTATGTCAGCTACATAAGGAAAATGTGTTTAGCAAAATGAAAACTAGAAGCATTGTGACAACTTTCTTAACCAAAAAAATTGAAGATTGTTAGCAAATTAGTCATTCTTGGTTGGTCATATCAAAGAAAAATATATGAACGGAAATTTGAAGTGAGACACATGGAGGAATATGGAAAATATGAAGTATCTAGTATTATCTTTCACTTATAGATCTTTTGTGAATGAGATATACTTGTAGACCTTATGCAATAATGGTTACTTAATTTAATCTACATGAAATAAGAAGCAATAGTTTTGAGTATAATTTGAGGAAGAGAATTTGGAATGAGGTACATCCAACTAAGATGTCTATTCTTGTTTGGATGATAACAAACAATTTGTTTCATTTCTTAGATAAATGGAAAAAAAATTCAAGTTGCATCATGCATCCAAATTCCCACACTACCTAAATGAAGACACTATAGATCATGCATTTATTTATTATTAACTTACACAAGGATTTTTGCTCTTTTAAGGAAGGGTACTAGACATTCAGGCAATAGTTAATAGGAAAATCAACATTCTTTTATATCATTGGTAGTAGGGTATAAAAGAATCTCCTACTTATTATGAAGTCTTACAAGTGATCTCTCTTATGATTTTTTGGCAGATCTCAAAGATGAGAAAAAGACTATATGAGGACAGCGAATAAAAATATAAAAGTGGAATCCATTAGCATTTTCAAGTGTTTCCAACTTGAAGAAACTAATCATAAGTATTTCTTAAAAATGTAATTATGCTTACTACGCCCATTTAAATTAAGAAAAATTAGATATAATGAAGGAATACATTTTAGACCTGAGATGAACATAACCAATTAGATTTCTTATTTTCTAGAATGCAAGTTAAGGAGGATGAGAAAGGTATCCTTGATATTCAATAAAGTATATAAATGAGATGTCAAACCTTTAAAAATAAGGAAATAATTTCATCAATAGAATTAGCATAGAATGAAAATTGCTTTAAATATGTAATCTAAAGTGACCTCTCTTTTAGAGTAGAAACTAATTCCTCTCTTTGAAAAGAAGTTACATATGGTGCACCTATTTCAAAACTTGTACCTAAAAATACAAGTGAAGCTTTGACGAATGATTTTTTTTTATTTTGCCATGATGGATGGTTTCAACTTATTTGTGAGAGTGAATTTTTTTGAATTAATAGACATTCCAAGTGACCACATTATTGTGGCAAAAAGTGGGTAATTAAAAATAAAAAGTAAATAATAGTGGGGTTACCATTCAAAAAAAGGAAGGCCACTAGTAAAGGGTTAAAATCAAGTAGGACTAAACTTTGGAGGAATACTTGAACCAATGGTAAGGTTGAAGGCAACAAGGTCTCTTTTACCTTTTCCTTAATACAAGTTTTTTGAACAATACTGAATGGATGCTAAGAGTGCACACTTAAATGTTGTTATTTAGGAGGAAGTGTATATAGGATAGTTGGATTGCATTCAACATTTTATTCATCAAAATCATGTGAACAAGCTAATGAAATAATCATATGGATTGCAACAGGAACAAAGATCCATTTCTGAACATAGTTAGTAGATTTCTAGTCAAACATTACTTTAGGATTGGAATGTAGATCAGACTTTATTCTTCATGAACTATGTTGATGAACTTCTTCTAATCAAAGATTATATAGATAGTATCATATTTCTATCAACCAACTTGGACTTATGTAAATGGTTTAGTGAGCTTATGGGTGTTCGATTTGACTTGAACATAATGGATGAGGTGACATTATTTTTTTGATTGAAGGTTTAGTAAGACAAGAAAGGTATCCTTGTATCCTAATTAAAGTATAAAAATGAGATGTGAGACTTCGTAATCTTGAGAACATCAAATGTATTTCTAGTTTCAAGAGTCCTCATCAAATTATTGAATAAACATGAGAAAGGAAAACCAATAGATTTTAAGGTGTACCAAGAAATGACGCATTCTTTACTTGACTAGTATAATACTTGAAATGGCTTTTAGTGTAGGACTTTCTTGATCAATTTCAATCAAGCCCCAATGACTTCCATGAAGATATTATAAAAAGAACATTTTGAAAATTTCTTGAGACAAATGTGTTAAGGTTTTTTCATCCTAAAATTGTGTTATGTCATGATCTCACAAGATATGGCTACAAAAATGATAGGTTATTGAATACATAAGAAAAGCATCTTAGATATTTGATCATTTTTAGCACCTTTTAAACTAATGATTTAGCAAAAAAAGTAACTATTATTTTAGCAATAAATGAACCACAATTTATACCATTAGGAGGATTTCTAGTAAAACTTTTTTGCTTGAAAAATAAATTAGATGATATAGGATTACATTTACAAACAATTCCCCAAAACTAAGACAATTTGAATGCTTTTTCCCCAACTCAAAAACTCATAGAGTACTAAAAGATTGAACAAATTGATCTTAGGCACCATTTCATCATGGACTATGAAGAATGAAAAATAGTAGACATTCAATTTGTTGTTAACAACTTGCAACTAGTTAGCACCTTAAAAAAGTTTCTTAGTAAAGATTTATTCCATAGAACTAGAACACTATTATATGATGACAAAAGCGGGAAAAATTAAGCTTGCTTTTAAGGGAAGTTCCTTCAGTGAAAGGGCGCCCAACCTTGTCCTTTAATTACTTGCAAATCTAGCTTAACTTGATAATATCTAGCAAATATTTTCTTGTATTACATTCAATTACGTTATCATAGGCTTAGATGGTAAGTCATCATAAAATAAAAAGAGGTTATTTGCCTTATAAGCAATTCCCTTTGACATTTTGATGTCAATTACCTAATTAGGTAGCGCACTAACTGAGTATCTAGCCTTGCTTGTAGATGTGATAGGTGAACAACATTGGAATGACGTTAATGCTAAAAGAACAAGTCAATTGATTAAATATATGGATATAACCATTTGTAGAATAAGAATGGAAAGGATTTTAGCATGGTTAAGAAACTAAGTGTGTTTTTGTTGCAAAACATGTGAGGCAACATAAATAATAAGATAGAGATGAGTTATGCGTTTGAAAAAAATTTTTATTCCAAAAATTAGAAGAAAAATTTTTGAGCTTAAAGTAATTCCTTTTTTATAAAACATAATATCAAAATAAAATTTTGAAATAATAACAAAAATGTACAAAAGATATTTAAGTTGATCGACTAAAACGTGTGCCTACATTCACCCCCAATCCTTGATCAGACTTCTTCTGACTGCTCCCTTTTGTAGAAGCTGGTAGAGTTAAAACAAATATATATCAGTCGTCTAATGAGATACCAAAATCTGAGAAATTTAGGCTGTATGAAATATTTTCAAACTTTATAATTTTACCTTACAAAAATGTCTACAGCTTTAATGTTTTAAATAGGACTAGTGCTATGAACAAATAAGGAGATGTTACCCAAAAATACAAAAATGATTATGAAGAAAAGTGGGAAAAATAGAGACTGACAAAAATACATAGCACTTATAATTACATAGAAATGTGTTGGTCATAGTTTGAACTTCACTTGGACTTGTATGAAAATTTTCAATTTTGATTACATAGTTTTAAGATTTGGTAAACAGTCCCTATTCATAATTAAAATAATAAAACTCAAAAAAATAACTCACATAATAGCTAAAATCTATTTTTCAAAATGTTAGCAGTAACAGATGAAGACGATGGTAGAACTACCGTCCAATTAAGCGAACGGAGTGGTAACCATTGGATCAACTTAAATGATAAAGGGTCTGGATTTAATCATGACAAGGTATGATTTTCAGAGTTGGATTCAAAAGTTGGATGGATAATACTGATGATCATGTTACTATCCCTATAGACAAAGAGACTCTTAGCCATTTGATCAACTACTCTAGATAAACAACTAAAGAATGTTAATTGTTCATCAATACGAGTGTTATCTTGACTGCTTCACTGCAAAAATGCATGATCAGTTAATGCAAAAATCTCAAGTTTTGTAACAGCTTTTGTTTTATCACAGATTGAAAAATAATTGAAGTATTTTATGCTTGTAATACATTAACTATATATTACAATAAGCTTAATGGGTTAGCTACCCTTAGGTGTTCTCAAAAAGTCATAACCCGAGTCATTAGTGGGCATGTATAGGTCTAACCTAACTCGATTTTCCTAAACTAATTAAAGGGTCTACAATAACTCATTTCACCTAAGGTTGTCTGTATGTAATGCCTTAAACAAATTAACCAAGTCCCTCAATAATAACCTGACTTGATCAATTCTTGGGCTTGACTCATTTCAAATCCAATTAGGCTCCTAGCTTATCGGGGTCCCCATGGCCCATGGCCTTATGTGCTACAAGCTATTGAATTAAGCCCTTTTGTTTTTTGTTTCACAGTGCTTAGGAAAAAAATATTACTACAATAACAACAAACTTATATTAAAAAATATCTAAATATTTATAAGATTTTTAAGAACTCTTATGCTTTCAAAAAAAATATAACTTTAACCAAAGTCAAATATGCAGAAAAGACGATAACCCTATTTTCCATAATTATGACAAAATTAAAAGTTTAACACGCTATAATCGTAAAAATTTAGAAATGTATTTCTTTTTAGATTAGCCACTCAGCAAAGACCATTTTCTTTGGCTCCAAAGTCAGTAGATTATGCCATCAAATTGTATTTACTATTTATGTTATAGTTCTTACTTCAACAAATCTAGATTGTTAGAAAACTCCATTAGATCTAACTAATTTTAATACTAAGCACAGTAAATTATTAGTAAATACTTAGCATTGGTTTTTTTATCATCATATCAAAAGGTATATTAATCTCTCCCTTAAGAATTATAATACTAAAGTGAAAAGAAAATATAACATTAATGGAAAACTTAAATAATTTAATATTCAACATTACAGTATAGACCTAATATGATAGTGCATACTTCTCTTGAGTTCTTGGTTGTCCTCAACTTAAATTATAACACCCAGTTCTGTCCATTTTTGTAATAATGCAAAGGAATTAATGATGCTTATGCTTAATCTAAGCCTATTAAATTCTTTGATAGCTAACGGTTCAATAAAAATATCAACTAATTAAGTAGACAATAGCATAAATGACAACTAAATTATTTTTTTAATACATACTCTCCTATAAAGTTATATCTTAATTCAATACGTTTTGTTCTTGAGTTTTGAAAAGGAACTCTGGCAAAATAAGTTACACAAATTTAGAATTGTGTAAACTCTAAGCCTAAATCTAAAAATTTTTGTTTCATCTATAGAACTTGAGTTATCCTTGAAACCTTATCATTTCTTCTTTCAAAAGTTTCTACACATTAACTCTTTAAACAAAAGTATAATTACTGATGAATGAAGTTGAAGTTTCCAAGAAATGCAGAAATAATTATAAATAATGGTAGGGGAAATAGAGATAGACTAAATTATATAGCTCTCGTAACTATGTAAAAATTTGTTACTCATAATTTGTACTTCTTTTCAACTCATACAAATATTTTGAAGTCTGATTCAAATATTTTAATGTTTTGATAAATGATCTTTATATATAGTTGAATTAAAAAACCAAAAAAAAAATAACTCCCTAATGGCTATAATCTACTTTTTAGAAAAGTTTGTTTACACAGAGAGTGAAGATGATACAACTGCCATCCGATTAAGCAAACGAAGCATTAATAATAGTGAGTTAGGATCCGGAGCATTGGATTTGAAAGTCGGATGCTTATTAACAACGATCAGATTAATAATCACGTAGGAGAAAAGACTGTCAATAGTTTGATCAATTATTCTTGATGAATAGTTAAAGAAGGTTAACCTTTTGCAGATGTGGCCATGGTCTGGAATGTTTGATTACAAAAGTGCACATTTATGTAGAAATCTAAAGTTTGGCAATAACTTTTATTTAATCTCACATTTTGAAAAGTTGAAGTATTTCTTGCTTATAATACATCAACTACATATTATAATAAGTCTATTGGGGTTGGTTACCCCTGGTGTTCTTAAGAAGTTATGTCCCTTGCTACAAGCATCATCTATGGGTCTTTCCTGACCTAATTTGCAAATTAAAGAGTCTGTCCTGACCCGATTGGCTCAGAGACTGCAACAGTAAATAAATTGACTACACATGAGCTTAACTTGTCTTAGATTTAATAAGTTCTTGGCTTATGAAGGTGCCTAGGGCCCATGCCCCCTGGTGGTACGAGTCACTTGACCTGTGCCATTTCGGCCTAGTAGTTGTTGTGTGCTTAAGAATATTTTTTTTTGTATAATTAAAAAATTTAATATAAAAAAAATACTTAGATATTCATAAGATTTTAAAAACTCAAATACCTTCAAATTAAATAAAACTTAAACCAAATTCATACATACATACAAGAGTGGTAGTTTTATGTGTAGCAACTGCAACAAAAATAAAGATTTGACATGCTAAACTATAAAAATTTAAAAATATAACTCTTTTGAGATTAGCCACTATAAAAATGCAATTGTACTTGACTCAAAAGTCAACAAGTTGAGCCATCAAATTATATTCACTATTTATGCTACAATCTTTAGTCCAATAAAATCTAGTCGTCACTAAGCTCGACAAAGCATCAACAAACATTTTGATTATACAATTTTAAGTTTTTGGAAGAAACATTTATCATAAAAGCTAAGACTATAAATGACTGAAATTTGGAAGTTAAAAAATGAAAAAAACAATTCAAAAAAATTATTAAACAATCCTAATATTTAAAATTATTTATAGAAGGTTTTAAAAATAAATGGTTGTTGCACTTTTGTTTAAGATCAATGTAAAGAAAGCATAAGACATTCCTAAAATGCTTATACATATCGATATTTAATCACTTTTATTCTAGTTAAAGGTGTTGCATTTAAAATATTCATTAAATTTATACAAATGCATTACAAAGTTACATAATAATGTAATTAAAAAATCATCTTATCATTGTTGATGAGATGGTTGTACCACTTTTTGGCATGTGTACATTAATTATTTAAGTGTTATATACTTTTGATTTTAACAATTTTATTATAAATAAACTATTTTTTTCAAACTTATGTTACTTTTCATATGGAGGATAATACCAACTTGTTGCACGAACAAACTAATTATTTATGCATTCTATACTTTTTATTTTAACAATTTTATTATAAATAAACTAATTAATTTTCAAACTTATTTAACTTTTCATATAAAGGTTAATTTTGATAACTAAGTTATAAATTGATTTTGATAAATTAAATGCTCAATTATCATAATTATTTTTGTATGTTTTATGTTTTAATCACAATAATAAGATGTTTTTTGCTTATTTCATCGTCCAATTTTGTAATGTATTGTGTAAATTTACGAAGAATTTTAAGTATATTTTTATAACTACCATGTATTATTTATTATTTTTTCTTTTTACATAAAATTTAGCATGCTTTTAAGCCAAGTACTATTTAAATTATACAAGTATTTAAATATTAAAATATTATTAATAGTTATTGCTCATTTATTATACTATATCCATAGAAAAACTCTTTGTTGAAGAATTATTCTTAATTCTTATCTTAGTTATATACAAAATAATTGTTTTCTATAATTTTTTCTTATAATATAAATTCTTTCAATATTTTCTACCAATAATTTAAATAATTTTTATCATGTATGTAAAGATTATTTTAGTCCACATCATTTTCCATTACTTCTAATTACTTAATCTATGTTATAACATTTATGTTACCATCTCTAATTTTGCTTTAATCTAAATGTTTCAAATCATTTTTATACAATTAATATTAAAATGTTTTTAATTACTTTTTTTGAAAAAATATGAAAAATAATCTAAAAATTTGAATATTTTTCAACTAATTTTTTATTATATTTATATTTTATAACAAATAGTACTATTTTTTTAATTATGAAATCTATTTTTTTATTAAAATATTAGGAAAAAGTTTTATACAATATGTCATTAATTTTTTTATATTTCAAAATTTCCAAGCAATCAATACGAAAAATATTTCTTTTGAAAATTTTTTTTCATATAAATTATATCTCGTTTAGTGTTTTATTGAATTATTGATTTTTATAAATTTATCTTTTTTCGATATTTTTTATTTGTTATGGAAAGTTTTTGTTTCTCATTGCTTTAGGAATTTTTTTATTTAATTAGTAAATAGTAGAATCACTTATAGTACTTATTTAGGATAATGGTACATTTCTAAGGTTCTACATTTTTTTACAATCTTATGAAAGTTATATTTTTAAGTAATTATTTTTTATTTGGTAATCTTTTTTACCATCTATGAATTTCTTATTAGTAAAACGTTTTTCATGAAAAATGCATTAATTTTTTAATATTTAATATTAATTTAGGAAGAAAAATTAGCTTTTTGGAGCATATATAAATATTTTTAAATATCAAATATTTTTAATTTTCTTTAAATTGGAAGTTATAAAAATAAAATTGAAATTCTTATTATATACAAACTTATTTTTTGGTATATTATTTTTTTAAGATATTGCTAACGTTGTCTCGAATACAAAGAAACTACATACAATGATTTTCCTCTTTTATTCTCCTTTACCTCATTAAATGGAAAGTAATTTATTATTAATCTTTCAAATTTTAATTACATTTTTTGGATAATATTTTCTATAATTACAATATTTTATATTTTTCAAAAATATTCAATTACAATTTTTCAATCTTTTTGAAAATTTCTAATAATCATTATGCCTAAGGATTTGGAAATTTTAAATCTATTTATGTATTTGTCTATATTTTTGGATTATTTTTTACGGAATATTTCCTATAACTACCACATATATTGAATGTAATCATTAAAAATTAAATTATTTTATTATTTTAATAATCATATTTCTCTTTGTTATTTTAAAAATTTTAGATTAACATGTTTACGACCTAACATTACTAAGAATATTTTTGTTCTTTTTTAAAGCATTTGGTGATAATTATTTAAAACACTTTTAATGGCATAAATATTTTCTCAACCCTTTTATTTTGTATATTTGCTTATTTGGCATGAATTAATTTGAAAACACTTTTTTAATGTATTATACCAATTGTTTAAAAATTAAGGTACACTTATTTGATGATGTTTGCACTTTTTAGTCTCACAAAATTTTTATTCCAATGGCTTTTCATGTCTTTGTTATGATATTTAATTTACTATGTTCTACACATTTCTCTTATTTAATATGTTTAGTATTTTTTTACGCAACAATTGTTTTGTATTATTCAGCTAAGTTCATAAGTTCTTTCACTCAATATTTTCAATTTTTTAAATATTAAATTTTATTTATTTATTTTTTTTTTTAATTTTCTTTAACATCTTAAATTATAAATAATTAGAAAAATAACTTTTAAATAATAATAGATTTACAAAATACTATTATCTCCATAATATTAAATTGCTATTTTTATTTAAACCGATATTTTAGCAAATATATAATACCTATATTTTCTCTCGTGAATTTGCTATTATATGCAAATATTGCAAATTGTATGATATCTTATTCTTTTAATTTTCTAAAAATACGTTATGTACATGATTGATTTATTAGATATTTCTCACGAACTTGTTATAAATAATTTTTTTTATATTTATTAGAAATTAATTTTAATATTTAAAAAAATTATTTAATCATAAATATTTTAGTATGTTTTTATTAAAATTGAAATATTATTTACTTTTTATTTTAAGATGAGATTTAATATTTAAAATATTCGAAGCTTTTTTGATAACCTGTTAATAAATAATTAAATTTTTATTTGAAAGGTAAGAAATACGTAAAGTAAATGAAAATAAAACTTAAATAAAATTACTAAAATATCACTGAGATAATATAATGATTCTTGCATTTTATCTATTAATATTTTTTTGTTATTTATTTTCTAAGCTACGGAAGCCTTTATTATCCCTATATAATGGAATTTGTCGAGCAAACAAAAAATCTATTGTTATACCAAATTGTCCAAACAAAAAAAAATTATGAATAAAATGATAAAAAAAATACATAATAGAAGGAAAATAAAATTTAATGTTACAATTACGAAAATTTAAAATAGCAAAAGCTATAAAATTATCTAGGTTATTAAACATATATATTATTCAAATTATATGACATAAAATGCAAATTGACAATCATTCTAAACATAAAGAATAAGGTAAGTTAAAAATGGAAAAATTGATGTAAATAAAAATAAATCAAAAGAAAAAATGGTTAATATTACAAATATATACAAAACACAACATGAGTGAAATGTGGCAAGAAAACATGTTTTACCCAAAAAAATGGTGGAAAAAATATTTTTTTGGTGTTAAAAAATGATAATAGTAAATGCTACAAAATATCAAAAAGTAATCAAAATATAGTTTGCAATTTGTCATAAAATATCATACATATGTTGTGAAAAATAAAAAATTTAAAAAATTAAAGCAAAAAATATAATAATAAAATAATTATTTATTATTATACCATTTAAAATATGTATCTTATATAAAAGTATGAAAATAATTTTGTCACAAATAAAAAAATAGAACATAAATAATGGAAGAAGATGGTAGGATGGCAATTCATCAACTAGATTTTGACCTTAATTTTATGCCACAAACAATAACGAAAAGTGGACAGAGTAAAACAAAAGGAAGAAAGGCCAATCTATGTATCAAATTGTTAACCTCTATGCATTAAAAACATTCCTTGTACATAAACCATCTTGAGAAATAAATTGTACAATTGCAATCATCTAAGAAAAATCCCTATATGATCATTATTAAACCTTATAACACAACTTGTCCTATATCAATTGAACAAAGAGGCCGCATACTTTATATATTTATAAAGTTAATGTATTCATTGGGTTCAATATTTATTTTAAAAGTGTGACTAATAATCTTATCCAAAACCATTCATATGCATAAGCAAATAAACATTTTACTCTTAGTTTTGTATTTTAAATTTGGGATCAAAAACATTTTTGGAAGTAACACAAATTCAACTTGTTTTTCATTTGATGCCTTATTTAGAATATGCCTATGATAAATTAACATAAGTAAAAATGTTTCTAAAAGGTAATGCATAAAAGATTAATTACTACAATGAGTAAAATTAGGGAGACATTACTGAGATATTAATAAGTTTTACTGAAATTTGACTTATCTGGATAAATTTTTGAAAGTTCTTCAAATTTTGAATTCAGTTAAAGAAAGTGGTGACTTCATTTTTGTACTTATCATTGATGAAATTTAAACATGAAGCATTGAATAATAAGATTGATATTTTAAGTCATAGAAATTACATTATCAAAACGTGAAACACTTGCTTAACTAATTTCTTCAAAGTATGATATAAATGTAACCATATAAATCCATCACACAAAATCTTATGTAAGAAATTTTCGTAGTTGATAGTAATACATATTTTTGAGTGTCTTAAAATTTAATGGATTTATTAATGTTCATTGAAATGATTTCAACAAGTACCATTGGGTTAATATTTGTAGATGTAAGTAACCAAGGTACTCCCTATTAAACATTAATATTCTCATTAATAAAAACTGTAGCTTCCTAAAAAAACCTTTAATGCTAAACTTAGTAAGAGATTGCACATAATAATCAAATGGATTCTGATAGTAGATTAAGTAATATAATCAAATAAATGTGTAACGTGAATCATTTTATGTTTGTAGTATAATAGAAATGCATGAAACTAAGACATAATTGTAGATGCTCATTTTTAGTACATTGAATGGAAGATATTGTGTCTTTCATGAGTGATAAGTTTTAATAAGATAATACTAAATTGGACAAGAATTTTGTAATCTAATTTGACGAACATGAATATAAATCTAATATTCACAAAATATACTTAATGAAAAAAAAGTAGGCCACTAGTGGCATAAGAATTACATCGAAATATGGTAAAATTTCATTGATAAATGGTTTGAAAACTTGTTTTCAAACTAGGTTAGAAATAATTAAGAAAGAGGATTAGACTTTGGTTGAGCCATGTTTAATTTCAATTTATGTTGAAGTAGTTAGATGTAATTATTTTGCTAAGTTAGTCAATAGTTTGGTGGTAAAAGAGATAAGTCACTTGGGACTATCACTCTCTCATGAGCTACTTGATCAATATGATGCATAATAAGGTTGTGCCACATAAACCAGGTAGCGTGGCAATGGGTGTGGTTGTTGAAGTACTACTACTCAAGAATTATTTGAAGAATAGCAATGCATTGACATCATGTATGTGATAAAAATTCAATGATCACAGGCCATAATAAGGGTTGGAAAAAATTGCTAAAAATGTGGAAAGTGCGTCAAAGTGTGACAATGCAACAAGTAATGGTTATGGATCATCATGTTTATTTGAATGACACAAATTATGCTTTGATAATAAAAACATTGAGAATCTAATTTAGCTTTAATTCCATAAATAAGAAGAATAATGAAAGAAAAAAAAGGTATAGGAAAGAAGTGTAGAATATGCCCTCTATAATGATGACATTAAATGTCAAAATTTAAATTTTGCATTTTCACAACACAAGTTATACTAGATTTCTTATGGAAACAATCTTAATACTAATAGAAAATTCACAAAGATACTACTAGATAAATAATTGATGTAAACATTTGTAAACATTTTAGCCTTCTACATGACTTGTTACAGCATAATATAAGCTTAAAGTTTTAAATAACAAAGAAAAAAAAATATATATATATATATATGGGCCTTAACTAACCTTATAATGCATCTTACCATGCACTTAAAATGTTCTAAGCTAAGAAAGAAAAGGTATAATGAAAGATAACTGATCAATGCACACATAGTGGCTTATAAAGAAATGGAGCTTCATAACTTATTGCGTATGATAAAAAAGAACTCATATACCAAAATATATAAAAAAAAGTTTGAATAAAAGGGAATGTAATAGAACAAATGTCTACTTCTTTCTTCATGAGTGCAACGATGCACAAAATTACTTTCCTGGCAAAGAAATCACACATCCAATTATTAATCTCCATATTCTGATTACATAAAAAATTTTAAGGTAATAATATGAATCCATTGAATAAAACAACTATAAAATCAATTTCACCAATTCACATTAATTCCAATGAAGCTTTGTAGCTACATAAATACACAGCTTCCAACGAGTCACGACACCTCACCTAAAAGTAAAAGTGAAATTTTTTGGAGAAAACGAAAACCTAGCCAAAAAATTTAAAAGGCCTCTTCCATCTTGATCATGAACCTTATTCAACATGATTTCGTGGTGCAGACCAATATTACTTGCTAACATTGTTTATTCAATTTTTAGAGACTTACTTTTAAATATCCAAAATGTTCAAATAGATTCACATTTATCTTTTTATGTTACAAATTAGTCTTCACTCTTATATTGATAATAATTTTTTAAATATGTTTTGCACATGGTCTTTTATCATTTTTAGTGTACGATTTTCTTAATTATTTTTTCTATGTTATGAATGTTTAATTTTTTTACAATGAGAATTTTGTTTAACATGTACTCTCAAGAACCTTTTTTCAAGTATTTATTGTAAATAATATTTTATATTAATGACATCTCTTTTTCTTATTATTTTAAAATTTTTATGCTTATCACATATATATCATTGTTAACTATTTGCTAAAATTAAATACTTTTGAAAAATTATTTCTTTTCTTGTGATAACATGTTTATGACACTTCCAATAATTTGAAAATTCCTTGATAATAAAAAGATTTGTATATTTTTTATGCCTACATATAGAAAATTAGTATTTAACATGTTATTGATATAGTTTTAAGGATCTTAGATTTTTCATTATCTACATAACATTATATATGTTTTCTTTTCTTATTATTGTATTCGCACTAACAAATTTTTACTTATTGGCTTCCTAAGCCTCATGACTAGAGTTTAAGTTTAGTTAATAATAATATTAATAAAATAAGCCACTAATAGGTTTTCCTCGTCGGTTATATTACATTAATGCCACGTGACCTATAGACAACACTTGAGTGAATTAGAGAATAATTCAATAAGCTTAAAATGAAATCCAAATGAACCACAAATCATGCTATTTCAAAATCATAATTGAAGCAATAAGTATGCTCAAGGTGACTAGTCAGCAACATATCATGATCATTCGTGATACTAAGACAAACTTTCAATTTGCAAAAGAAATGCAAAATTAATTTATAAATAACTTTGGACGCTTGAAAGAAAGAAAGATCCTTCACAATGTTAAAAAAAACAATTTTTGGAAAACTTTATATGTGGACATTTTTCCAAACTTTATCCTATAAGATGGAATTTAAATGCATCATTTAATAAAAATATGTTAAAAGACATGATTTGAATGTTTTCGCACTTCACTAATAAAATGGTTTAAAAATCTTTTAAAAATTCAACTAGTGCAATGGCAGCATCCATGTATTGAAGAAAATTTATTACACACACAAAGATCTAAAGTACTTTGAGTATTTGCTAAGAAATCATAAGTCTAGGGTGCATCCAACAAATGTCTATTAACCATGTGTAGAATAAAGAAATATTTGTCCAAATCATTCTACAAACCAACAAAAAAAAATAGTTGATAGTACATTGTTATATATGTGCAGAATGTCAACATAAATGCACCAAAAAATGATAATGCATATAGACACTATTCCTAACATAAAGTATATCTAGCTGACTAGAAATTATTAATCACTAGCAAATATGATCGTTTAGGTAAACAATAAATTTGCATAGCCAGTAGACGTTCTTCAGTTAGTTCAAATCCTATCTATGAAAGTCTAATGTTAAATTCACAATTTAAAGGGATTGAATTAATTCTAAGAAAGCAAAACTATTCTAATGTTTTTATAGGTAGACTTGAATAAAAAATTTTGGAATTCATGCTACATAACAATTTTTAATGGAAACAAATACTACTATTCTTTCATTAAATTAATTTTATGATAGTTAAACTATTTTTAAAACCCTTGCTAACATCAAAAGCTTACAACTACAAGTTGGAAGTTTTGTTCGATAAGCACATTGTTGTACATAATTCCCTCATCAACCTTGTGCATCAGCAAATTTTATGGAAGTATTTTCTTCTATTTTTCATATGTTTTACATCTGACCAGCATTTTATAGAATCTTATGCATTATTCTTTAAGCAAAAGCGGTTGTTTTTAAGAATTATAATATGGTTAGGTTTTAGTTACAAAAGTAGCAATTTTTGTGAAGGTTGAATCTAACCCACAAAATCTCAAGAAGGTTTGATTTTAACATTATAAGGGTCCAACTTAGATTGTGTATGAACAAGCAAAATAAAGAAGGGGTTGTGCACTAGTACAAAGAGAAAAACACTCAAAGTGAGGTTTTGTGTTTACCTTTTGAAAATGGCATTTGTTTACTTCTCAACTTGTTATGTAGTGGTTCACTTGGATAGAAACTAAACCAACTAAAATGCTCTTGGTATTTTTTAAATACTACCAATATTCTTCTTGTTTTCACTTACCAAGAAAGTGATTACTACTACTACTACAAGTTGGATTCTTTTCGACTAATAGCTGTTATCATAAACAACTACTAGTTTTCAAAACTTGTGAAGGTCTTTAGGGCATAGAACATACATTTTTTCTAAAAGCAATAGCATTTGAGGGATAATCAAAGCAAAAATTCTTGGTAAGATTCTTATTATGGTCATCAGTTACCATTTTTTATGCCTAGAAATGAATCAAAATTCTATTGACACTTTTGGGGAACCAATTATCCTTTCTTTAAACGTTGAGTTAAGATGTTGCTTAAATTATATTATAGGGTCAACTTTCATGCAGAGAAGGTGAAACGATCTAAGAAATGACCATTTTTTGTTGATGCCTTTCTTTGTTAAACACCACTAACTAGATTAGACTTAATAGCCAATATACACCATGTTTTCTTGGAACAAATCAATGAATAGGTCTTTAAAGTCTAATCCTGGTCACAAGCTCATATGACTTACTAACACACCAAGATCTAGGTTTCTTAGGCTTATCATCTCATTTTCTTTATTCTTAATCTGTGTAGCTAATCTTTAAATGCTTATTACAATTTGTACCACTAGTTAGGCATAAAACCTTGCTCTAGAGGTCAATTACTAGAATAACAATACTAGAATAGTACTCAAATCTATGCTATGTGATGTGCTATACCTTTCTACAGATTTCTTGCGTATTATCCAAACCATAATTGCTAAATTGTAGCAAACAAACTCATTTTACCTAGTGTAAGCCTTAAGGTGCTTGGTGGAGGGCTATGGAACCTTTTTCTACTGAGCTAGAGCTTAAATCAATTGACCCATAATTTTTTATTTATCTCGAACCATACTTGTGGATGATCCATGTCTAAGGAATCAACGTAATGGTAAGTGTTAAATAAAAAAACTACTAAAAAACTCTCCCATTTAGTCAAGGATGCCGAAAATGCTGCACAAAACTATCCAATAAAATCTGATAAAGAAACAAAATTACAATAGTTTCTTCAACATATTTTGTGTACGTCAGCAACTCTTTTTCACAAATTTTATATAGTGCCTTTTGTATAAGTTTTTTAATGACATTTTTTCCATCAACTATTTAATATTATTTTAGATGTTTGATAAGATCCTTAAATCAATACTAAGCATGATAAAGAATTACATAGAGCATAACACCACATGATAGATACAGTTTCCCTTAGTGGTCCATATCGAAGTCAGATGGCTTATCTTAAAATTATAATCGAGTTGAACTATTGAATTTTTTCTAGTTTATTAAATTTATTATTTTAATATTAGTTTTAGTGGTTCACATAACTTTGCCATGATATTTTTGCCCTTAATTACCCATTGTATGATTTTTGCATGTTTTCATTAAGAATAATATTTTAGTTAGTTTTTCTTTTGATTTTAGGCTTATTATTAAGGTCTATTTAAAGCTCTATTATGGAATACAAAGAAAGATTATCTTATATTACCATTAAACTTTTTGAAATAATGTTTTCTTTATCTAAATCACTACACGATCTTAAGTTGCAACCTTGGTATTTTAGGTGATGATTTGATATCTATTTAATGATTTCAATTAATCTCCACCATTTTTGTCATACTTTTCATCACCACCTTCCATCTTAAGTCCTATTATAGAAATTCATCCAAATCATCCTAAATTAATAATGTTTGGCCATTAAGGCCATTTGTCTTGTTGTTAGTTCTTTTAGTCTATGTGTCATAAATCATTGGGCATTATATTGCTCTCGAGTGAGCCACCCCCAAAAAAGGTTCAAGTTATGCAGTCAAGTTTGATGAAAATCCCTATTAGGACCGTGGTGTCAATATGACTGTATACGTGGTTGGCTTTAAATACTATATTAATCTTAATAATCCTTTGAGTGAGAAAAAAAGGATTCAATAGGCCAAACAACATTTTGTTCATTTTTTCTTGTAAAACTCGTGTTAAACCTTCATGTTTAGGAGTTATAGTTAGAAGTTGTATCCCATTACACATCATTAATTTGCTTTATCTCAAACTTAAATACCCAAAAATCATTTTCGTTCATAACTTTGACATTCTCTTGTTAAACATTAAATTATATTTCACACAATTCACTTTTTTTACTCATATAATAAATTGATTATAGATTTCCTTATAGGTTATTCTATTTTTTTCTCTAACCATTTAGTAAGAAATGTGAAAGGGATGTTGTTGATATTGTCAACAAAATTTGTCATTAATCTACTATAACCAAGGACGTGGGTAAGCATCATGTGTCTAATTATAATAAAGACAACATTCTTGTTACACTCATGCATATTTTTTTGTATGTTTGATGTGCATATCCATATCATTGAAAAGGTATGTTTACACCATTGTGAAAGATGCCAATCATATTAGTCTAATTTAAATGTAAATTGTGTGCATGTTTTATAAGAGTTGAGATGCAATGCCTACACTCATAATTGAATATTATTTTATTTATTCTTCTAAGTAAATAAAATTTCACATTATAATTACATAACAAGATGAAAATTATTGGTCAAAACCTAGTGCAAATGGATGATAATATGATAGACATAGGCCATGTTGGTCTACTGTGCATAATTCTTTGACGACCTTCCAACTAATTGGAGTATGCAATGGTAGTATGTTATGGAGATGGCCAGTTTTTTCTTACATAATGTTATGATTTGAAGCGGTGTTGCAACACAATAGTGCAATAGTTCGATAATATTTATTTTGTTGTACACTTTTTTGATCAATTATTTTTTAAAGTTGTTCTGAGGAAATCATGCACTGAGATAAAAGGTGTTCATCATCCACAGCTATTTAACTTTTTGATGTTATGAAATTCAGTGCACATGAATAGCAACTCTCAAAAGTACAAGTTCCTATCTTATGAAAACAATATTTGTATTGTATAAAATATGTAAAAACCTTAAATAGTTAGTTCTAACCTTATGTAGATAGGAAACATATTCAACGGTTTAAATGATATGTCCTTTATGATCAAAGGAAGTATGGAATCTATGTTTTTCCATATTAATAACAACTTTGCATTTGTTTAGAAATGATTGATCATCACATCCATCTGTTGAATTTTTTATTATAGTTGATTTAGCTAAAGAAATGAGCTCTCTATTGCTTTCTTTTTTATACTGAGCTCCATTATATGTTTAGGAAACTATTTTCCTTACTTGCAATATACAATTTGCTAACTACTATGATAAAATTCTTATATCATGGAATATAATAAATAAGACACAACAATCTATTGAAACGTATAAATTGCTAAATTATAATTAGTTGCACAATGATAAACTCCAAATTATGGCTATTACCTTGACTTCATTTACTATTTGATTTATTTTAATTTGAAAAGATGACAAACTAAGTTGCTCTAAATTGTTCCTATCAATTCCAAGTACAACAACACTATAGTTGGGTCTTACATTTAGCCCAATGATGGTTAACTACATCTGCATCATCAGTAAAGGGAACCACCTCACTACTTGCACTATTGTTGATCAAGTTGTTTCACATTAATTGATGATTCCCAAAATGACTTGCCTAATGTCTTCCTATAAAGTTTTAATGGGGAGAGAATATGTTTTTATGTTGTAGAAGTCCTCTATAATATTACATATAACATTCATTTTGTTTGATTTAATTTTGCAAAGTTATTAACACTACTAGCTTTCTAAATATTCTATGATGTTAAAGTGGATAGCATGATTTTGACCCTTATATTACTTATTTTGTTTAACTTTGGCTTGCTTAATTTTGTAGTCATTTTCATGACTTTATTTATTTTAGGTATATTTGTGCTTAAAGTATTTAAAAACGTAACCAATGTCACTTACCTTTTTTATAATCAATAAAACATGATTAATTGAATCTTCATTTGGACAATATTGTCTCTTTTAAGGAAGTTAAAACTTAAGATTCATTAGGGTTTTCAAGAACGGTATAGGTTATTAATTATCATCAATCTTAATATCAAAATCTTTAAAGTGTAGTTGGTGCTCTGTAAATGTAGTATACATTTTCGAATTGGCAATTTTTATCTCAAATAATCCCATGTAATCAAATGTTTCATCAATATAATGCTAGCCCATATGTTGGATTTCATCCTTGATGGATCTAGGATTTTGTATTTCATTAACAAGTAGTTAGACAACAAAAACTATTTTTAAGTATCTCACAATTAAGTTTTGCAGAAATGTTCCTTAATTTTCTGGATTTTCTTAAATCAAGACTATTTTCATGGTATGGGACACTAATTTTATTTTAAGGAGTCAAGTGATGCCTAAGATTTTATGCATTTTACCATCTAAAAAAGCAATTCATTTTCTTTTTAATCTATTATAAAACTACAATGGATAGCTTTTTCGTCATTACGGTATATGTTTTTAAATGTATTATGCTTTATTGTTTCAATTAATTATACTTTAGATTACTAAATTATAAAGTGAAAAACTAGTTCATGATGCATTATAGAAATCACTTTGAACAACTAAAAACCATCTCATGAAGATAAGTTCTTATTTCTACACAATTATATATATTTATTTAACAACAAAGATACAAACTTGTACTTATGAATATTATTTTTTATTAAACTTTTTACAAGGAAAGTTTTAAAGATTCTTGACATTTCAGTATATTAATTATTTTAAAGTTATTAAAAAAAATTTGTAATATCATTTTAAGTGTCAGCAGTGTGCTTGAATTTAAAAATTTTCAAAAGTAATTATTTTGATATTTTTTAATTATCAATTCACTTTTATTATTCCGATCAAGTTAATTTTTATTTTCACATCACCAACAAAGTTGACAATTTCATGTATTTATAAACAATTTAATGTCTCACTTTCAAAACTTTTTTCCTTTTACTCTTTTAAAGATATTTTCACTAAATTTAATATCTATTGAATTTGTATTATAGAAATGATTTTATAATTAGAAATTGCATGCATAATTACAATTTTATTAAATTTATATATCACTCTACGATTGCTGAATTTGTGAACTTCTTTTTGACAAATAAGTTATTTTTTGTGATCACATATTTAGATGAAATACGTAGCATTTTGTGAGAATTTATTTAAAAATTTGAATTATTTTTCAATATAAATAATTTAATATTTTATTATAATTAAATCAATTTTAATGCATACGAAATTCCAAATTATGAAAATGTTTTATAGTTTGTCTATTTTCGTTTTTTTTCTAAAAACTGAAATTTACTACTGTTGTAATTCAAAGATCAACTTTTATTTATGTAGCGCACATTTGTTTTATGCTGTATAGTTTTTTTAAGCTAGGCTATCATTGTTTTTAAACTAATTTTGAATAAAAAAAAATTTCTATGACATAATAAAAACAAAGAGTTAAATATTTCAATTGGAAAATGATGTTCATGATTTCTTTATTTTCATACCCAATCATGTCTTGTCATTTATGTTTCACATGTGTCTTGAAATATTTGGATACAAAAAATAAATCAAATATTTTAAAACTTTAAATTTTATCTAAAGTTTGTGAAAAATAATAATTTTAAAAATTTAAATAATAATTAATCTTTAACATAAACAAACATATCACGTAAAAATAAATAATACAATGTTTTAATAATTTATGTAACATATATTAAAAATAAGTTGACATAATCTTGAAAACTAATGAAATATACATATGTGAACAAATAAAATATTATTGAAATTAATCCACAATTAAATAACATGGAAAATAAAAATATAAAAAAATATGCAAAACATATTGATGTCAGATTTTCCAAGAAAGTCTATTTTACAAAATAATTAAACTAAAAATGGTCGATATATAAACAATAAATAATAAATGTTAAAAAGTAAAATAAATATGTAATTAAAAAAAAATAAAACCTTAGTAACATAAGAAATAGTCAATTGTAAAAATTATTTGAAATTTGAAATTAATTTTTTGTTGTGCTAATTAACAACTCATCAAGATTAAAATATATCATTATAAATAAAATTAGAAAAGTGTATTAGAGATTCAAATAGTATACAAAGGTGTTTCATTAAATTTATCATGCGAACAAAAAGAGAAATATTTTTTTGTTACCATTAGACCTTACTAATTACTATAAATCAATAACATAATTGACAATTTAGTAATTCAAAATCATTACTGAAATTTTTAAAAATTTTATAGAAGATGAGTTAAAGCAATATTTGATGCTTTACCTAATTAAATGTTCTACCATAAAAGTTTAACCTTCTAAATTTTAAATAAATTAGTTATAGAATTAAATTTTTTTGGTAAATTTATCATGCTTGTCATGATGAAATTATTTTGTAATTGGGTAAGTTTTTAACATTTAAAAAATTATGATACATTGATGAATATCTCCATATCTTAAATTTATTTTTTCTATGCATTAAATTTTAATCTAACTTGTGCCATCAAGAATTATTTGCATAACTTTTAAGGAAGCCTTCTTCATAAAGAAATGTTTGAATTAACATTTAAAATGTTTCATTTTATGGTTAGTATATTTTTTATTTATGATTTAAATTTTCTAACTTTATGTCATTCTTATTTATACTATTTTGTTTTATTTTAGCTATTACTTTCTAATATTTTATAATAGAAATTACTATAGTTTGATTTAATTATAATGTCTTATGTATATGACGTAAAAAGAATTTAAACAATTTAAAATTATTTTAGTATACATATTTTTATTTTACAAGAAAGATAATTTCTTTAAAATATTTTTGACCACTACCTACTAACATTATCTTGACATAGCTTCTATTTTTTTCAATATTACGTTATAATAATAAATTTTCTAAGTAATATTCATGTTTTTGAAAAATTTTAACTTTTCAAAAATTTTACAATTTTGTTATAATTTGAATGTTGTTAGTTATGTTTTCAATTTAAATTTTTAATATTAAGAATTATATAAGAAATTTCTTTTTTTTGTTATCATTATATTTCTTGAGAATTTAATATTTATATATTATTTTAATTTTGATACCTAGTTTATGGTTTTAAAATTTCTATTATATCTTCACTATTTAATTACCATAATAATTAATTTTTCCAATTATTTGAAAGTCTTTGTAAACTAACAAATTTTTCGTGAGTATTAAAAACTTTTGAATACATAATGTACATGTATTGAATATTCAAAACTTTTTTGTAGTTAACATTTCAATTTATGATAAGTTTTATGTTATTGACGTCTTCTCGAATTATATTTTTAATAATAATAATGTTTCTTCAATTATTACACTATCAAGGGAACAATTTCATGCATAGTATGAAAAAATTTTAAAACTTTAAAAGATGTTTTACAATAATTATCTTCTTAGCTTTATAGTTTTATTTAAACTAAACAAATTAAAAATTTCTTGTTCAAGATGAGTATAATTTTTAAAATTAATGTTCACTTTTACATATTTCATTAAAACTTTATTTTACAATTTAAATATAATAAATATATATTGCAATGAAAATTATAAGATAAAACAATTCTTAACATGAAATTTCCAACATTAAACTTGGGGGGCATTTGTTGCCATAGGTATAATTCAAACTAATGAATGAAGTGTAATTTATGATGTTCTTACCAATTAAGTCTAATAATCATTTTTGGTAATCACATTTATATTCATTAGTGTTTCAACACAAATAGTATGAGTCTTTTAAACTCTACCCCAAGACTAGTTTATCTTAAAGTAAATTCTAGATTTAAGGTGGTGTGTTCAAGGCTATATAAGCCATTAAGACATTATTCTAATTTAAGAAGACTCAACCATAAAATGGGAATTTGTACGAGCTAACTTGTAAGATACTAAGTGAAAAAAGTGAGGCAAGCATGAGGAAGAAGGAGGAATATAACTTCTGAGTAAGGAAAGATCATAGAAAAGAGAAGTCATCTACATGAATTTTCAACATAAAATAACACTTGAGTTCATTTAATAAATTTAGCTAAGATATAAGCCAGGATAAAAGGGAATTGCCATTTGATAAAGTTTATGAAACCTTGGAAACTATTTGTGACAATAATTAGTTATTTTTTTTCGTGTGGCTTCTCCAAGGAGGAATTTGCTTCTATGCAAGATTAAGAGAGATTTATTTTAGTAAATGAATGGTTCAATCTTCACTCTTTTTTTTGTATTGTATATTGTTGAGTGATAAAAAATGCAAATTACATTTTTCCTGAGATTGCGAAGCACATTATATGATCACATATTGCATGTTTGGCTTTGGTTATAAAAATATATGGAAGATGATTTTTGAATAGCAAATTTTTTATGTAAAAAACATTTTAACATAGGCATCACCATGTAAAAGAAGTGAAAAGCATCCTAACATTTATGCCTATTTTGTTATTATGTTCACTATATAAGAATTTATGTATTGAGCACATATTATCATGATAATTCTTTCAAAATTGGAAAATCATGGAGAACAAATTTTATTGAATATAACCCTGATAACCTTGAAATAATAGCCCTTTTTCTTATGACATATTATTAAGAGTTAGGATTCTTGTGTAATTCTTCTTCTTTCAAAGTATAATTATTGCTTGACAATATAAATTGAATGTAATATTTAATTCTTCATCATTGCATGAATAGACAAAGATTTCCATGCCATGATGAATAAAGAAGTGCATAATATTGAGAATTTATATTATATTCCTTATGAAAAATTATTGTTTGAATGATACTTACAATGTGAGGCACAAGGATTGTGTCATAATTACTCCAAAGTTTTGTTCATAGCATGATGACATGGCATAAATGGGTACTTTATCACTAAAATCATTGATAAAAGTGTATAAAGTGTAATATGGCTTGAAAATAAATTAGAAACTCTAAATGATGCTGCAACCAACCATTCCTTTGTCTAGGATCTGCTTATGAAGCATGGAACCATGTTCTTGTTTAAGTTATTGGAGGCATTGGTTCAACCCTCAAGAGAAACTAAATAGATTCTAAGATATTTATGATTCTTGGTTACTTGTTGGAAAGTCTTAGAGGGCTGAGTTTAAGGCCTTAAAAGAAGGCTAAGTTAGGTAGGGATGTGATTAGCAAACAAAGAGTTTGGTTATGACTAAAACTATTAAGGTTAAATTTAGACATTATAATAAAGTTTTATGGATAATTCATAAACCTTAGCTTTGTCCACTTTTGACATTAAGGTTCTCGAATATGAATATGTAAGGTAAGCATAGCCTTGGAACCATGCTCAAAGGCATAAAAAACATTAATGGAAAAGGAAGCTATAACAAAAGATATTTATGATGGACTCATGAAATTCCATTTGTGAACCTTTGCAAAAAATGAAAAGTAAGCTTTGGCTAGCCAGTCTATCGACAAAGACCTTGCAAGAAGGTTGAAGGGCTTGGAATAAGACATAGGGCTGTTTTAGGTTTGGCCATGTATGTAATATGGTAAAGATGTTGGATAGACCGTGGGTTGAAAATGTTATTTGGGTAAGACCATAAGCAATTCTATTTTGGCTCTTAAGTCACATGATAACACTCTCGATGGTGATCTGAGAATTTTGTGGATGCTTAGGAGAGGACATATGATCATCATGATGACTTTGGATTACCTTGAGATCATAAGGGTCACAAGTGATACTTTTGTGATTCGAGATTTATTTGTACTAGTAGTAAGTTAAATATAGAATCTAAGGTTAAATGCCAAGCCATTATGAACTTTATGATTATCTTAGATAGGAAAGGTCAAAAACAAACTGTGGCCAAGATTAAATTTAAGAAAAATGAGCTCAAAAATTCTACATAGTTGAATTATGATTTAGAAAGAACCATGAGCCATTTATGTGTAGTGGAATCTAAAGTATCGACACTCACTAAGGAGATAGACATGTCAGCTACCCTACTCCCTTGGCTTGGTGTTAGTTAAAAATGAATGGTTAAGCATATAGTTGGAGCGTCACATTTCATGATCAAAACCTCTAGAATTTATCGAAAGCCATTGTATGAATAGTCCTAGAGGAGAAGAATTATACATTTAGTCCTATAAGAAATCCAATGGTGTGCTTTGTTATATTGGAAACTACTTACGGTTTTTGAAGACTCTTAGAATGTTACATGGATGCCCATGTGATTATCATTACCATGTCAAATGCTAGATTACTTTATTTGAAAAAATGGCAATGCTTGCAATGATTCTTATGCATAGGAAATTATATTGTTTCATGAAGTGGATGCTAAGCACTTTATTAGTCATAATTTAAGGAAATATATATTTTATTAGTTAGTGGATGATTATATCATTTGGTTAGTTGGAAATTTATGTCATTCATTCATAAGATTTATTATATTATTACGTTAATATTTTGTATTATGTATAACAATTTTATTGTATGGCTTAAAGATTTCTTGTTGAGCCACCTAGCTCTCTCCTTTATAGCAAGGTAATGTTGCTAAACATTGAATAAATATTGAGCTAGAGGTTTTTAGAGCGAATGAATTAGTTGGATAACTCATTTTATTTATTTGATCATCAAAAATAATAGATTGATACTTATTTCTCATGAATTATATTTTATTAGATATAGGATTGTATCATATTGTCTTACTTGCCTTGTCGCTTACCAGTTATTTTTTTTATCAACATTGCTAGTTATTTGTGATACTTACATAGATTGCATTAGAATTGAATGCTTTTATTGATTTTGTAGATTTTTTTATACATGTTTTGGTCTTGTGAATGAGAGAAATTGCTAAAACCTTAACATGATAATATTTTGATGGAACTTACAAGTACAACATGATAATGTGATTTTTTAGAATTTGGTTACACATGAATTTCTTTAAAAACTTATGTTTGATAGTGTAAGATCATTCAAGAGTTAGGCTAAGGAAAAAAGGTATGTGTGTGTGTATATGTAAGTGTGTGTGTGTGTGTATTACTTGTGTACAATTAAATCTTTTTTTATTAAGAAGGAGTAGTTATATGATCTAATGAGTACATGCATTGGAAGATTATTTTCACTTTTAAAGGTTTACTTTTTCTATATTATAAAAGGGTGAATGTTGTTATCCGAATGAACCAGTGGAGGACCAAAAAGATTTTGATGGTAATAACCCAATTATGTGAGGTTTTGACATAATCATAAAGCCTAGGTATATTTTGTCCACATAAGTGATGAAGAGGACCTTCAAAGAGACATTGAGAATTTCTAAAATCTTGATTTTGTGTTGTTCGCCATTAAAAAAGAAGAGAAGTAAATATGAAATCCTTAGAGTAGCAAGTCACAAAGAGGTATATTATGAATTAAAATTTAAGTATTTTTAATATTTTTTTATAAGCTTAGTTTAAATAATTTATGCATGCTATAAAAATTAAATTGAAATTAAAATTATTCTACTTAAACCTATGTAACAAGTTTTAGGCATAGAGCTTTAATGTTGAATCCATTAGCTACAATAATTGAATCAAGGCATCACTCCTAAACATAAATGGAAGTACCCTGAATCAAGCACTACTCCTTACATTCATAAATAAATTAATCATATTAAATAAATTTGGCAACAAAAACCCTCAAGTCAAAGTACTACTAAGGCAAAAAAAAAATATCTTATACAGAGAAAAAATATGAGAAAATACATCATGTAGGGGATAAATGTAAAGCTTTTTCCACATAGCTAATTCAAAATTACAATAGTGATGTCAGTTGTCTAATCATGCAACTTTACAATCAAATGACCATTCCCACAATTTGCTTCTTTAAGTGACAATTCTTCTGATTGTCTAATCGCTCCATTAACTGATTGCATGTTCTGCATTTAATCTATAAGTAAAATTAAATCTATTCGTTAGATCATAATTCAGATTTAAAATTTCATATGAAATACAAATATCTAAACTACTCGAGCTTATTCCTAACTGACCATTTGTGTCATTTTTGCAATCAAAAGTTCCAAGATTTTTTTAACATATAACTATGATTCAAGGACTATTTTAACAAATATTTAATAGTTTTTGTTATGTTTATTTAAATAAATTTAGTTTTTAATTAAAAAAATATCTATCAATTAAAAACATCAAATAGTTAGTTTGGTAAGTACTTTAGGCCTTACAAAGTGTTGATAAATTATCTACTGATTGATCAAAATAAATTTGTGAACTTTCCAAAAAAATACTAAAAGAATTTTAAGTTATGACATTAAAGCGATTAGTAGCTAGGCCTCATCAATATCTTTATACGTTGTGTCTTTCTTCACCAACCTGATATTCCCTCTTAAAAAAAACATAGCTCTCATTTCCTCTTTTTATCGTATTAACTTAAAACAATTGTTCCTTGCTGAGCATTTGTCAAGCGTACGAATTACCATTTACATATTTTAATTGCCGATTTCCTTTCCTCTTTCCACAAATCTTGCTTCATTGTAAGGCCGTTATGGCTTATTCTTTATTTAATTATTTTTATATCCAAGAATACCCTCTTTTTGGCAAAAGACTTATATATATTATTTTTTATGCTTTGATTTTTTTAGAGTAGATATAGGTTTTATTTTAGGCTGAATCAACTAAACAATGCTAAAGTGTTCCTTAAACTTTTTGTTGACCTTCTATTTCACAATTTCCTTAAAAAAATTATTATTAAATTGAAATTAACATATTTTAAATATAAATTAAAATTTTCTTGAAATCATTTTTAGATATTTGTTTAAGCTTATTATAAATTTTTTAAAATATTTGATTTAAATATTTTTGTGACGAACAAATATATTTTTTGTAATAATTCTCTTACTTTCCTATTGAAACACTCTTGACATGTTTCATGGAGCTCATTTTCTTAAGATGACTGCACAAAACTCAAATGAACTACATGCACTAAATTAAAAGGTAGGAAATTAATTATGCTTATGCAAACAAGTTGATATTTTAAACAAAGAGTTGATAGCATAGTGGACATGTGACCATGCTTAAACTATAAACAAAGAAAAAGATTAATTTTGAGCAAAACTTCTATTTAATAAAATTTTAAATTAATCATTCACAAGGATTAATTACACCATTTTAAGAATTCTTGATTTTTTAATTATGAAAAGATGCTTTTTGACACAAGTTTTAAGAGAACTTCACAAGCAAACATCAAAGTGATGGTGAGGAGATAGAATTTTTCAAGTTTTTGTGGGCATTATGACACTTCCAATATGATTTTACGTACATTGTCTAGTAAGCTTGCTCCTCTCTCTTATTGGGTATATCTAATGCACATTAGCCTTATGGCCCTTCTTTTATAGTGAATTAGGGAAAGGTTTTGATCATTGCCAATTATGAGAGGCTAATGTCTTCATGAAAGTGAATAAGAGGTCATGTTTCATTATAATGATATCTCTAAAAGGGTCACTCCCTTCAAGCTCACTCTAATAGGTAACATTTTCAATTGAATGACCCAACATAGAATTTCAAAGAGTAAGAATTCAAAACATTTGGCATCTTTGAATCTATTGTGAAGAGGTAAGCATGTGCTCCTAATATTTTTGCTAGAATTGGAAAACATTTGATGTTGGATGTACAATATTTAGAAAAGTATAATCTTTTTAAGGAGGTCCTCAAATGGTTCCAGCTTTTTAGCTCAATACTATGCTTTTGTAAGCTCTAATGTGGATCTCATTAGAGCATCATGCAATCAAATTGGTTGACAAGTAGGCCCTATTCTCAATCGTGTTAATAGTTAGCAAGCCATTAAAAGTATTTTTATGACATTAAACTTAACAAGCCTCCATGGGACTTTAGTCTATGTTTTGGTCAATATTGCTAAAAACATTCCTTTAGATATTAGAATCTCTAAAAATATTTGGTGTAACAAGTCTTACTGAAAAAAATTATGTAATGAAAAGTTTCCCAAAAATTATCAAAGTAACTATATAAAAGGATTCTCAATGTCCAACACAACCAAGAAAAAAGTTCTAAATCCTTCAATGTAAGAAATGGAGAAGATGAGACACTTCCAATTAGAAAAGTAGTAAGCAATATGAAACTTTGAACTTTGGTAGCCATCAATGTATAAAAAAAATATCAGCACTGCACTACATCACAAAATGTCAACACATTATAAAAAAACATAATTGTACTATGAATCATCTATTCAATGATAGTGTGATCAAGTTTAATTAGTAATTATAAATTAAGATAATATTAGTATAATTTGAAACATATGAAGGACATGTAAACTAAAAAACAAGTAGATATTCAATTTATCAAAAGCTTGAATAAAGTTCATTAGGAAAAAGAATTGAATGACTTCATAGTGGCTAATAGAGACAAGTCAATAAGAAAAGACAATAAATGGAATGTCAAAAAAGTGATTTGCATTTTAATTACCAAAAGAAGCTTTCAAGAATGTGAAAATGTAGACATTATAGATTATAATTAATAATGTCTTACTTTTAACATAAAGGTTCTAGTTAGTTCTACAGTGGCTTGATGCCTTAATAACATGTTTAGATTACACAAAATGAACTTAATTGCGATGATGGAATACTTTGAAATTAATAGATTAATGGACATCCTTTGCAAGAGGTTGTATTTTCATTATTGTGAAGAAACATTTCTGACAAAGTATAGGTGTTTTTGTTGTTGTACTTGCAATATTAAAAATTAAAAAATTAAGAATAATTTCTTGACATGGTGATATGTAAATGATGTGCTATCTATTTGTGTATGCCAACAACTCCTTTGTTAAAAGAATAGATCTTTGAAGGGATTTAAGATTCTTGGTGGAGACCAATTTGTCTTTCCTAAAAGGAAACGATAGTCAAATGTCTTTGCTAATGTTCAAAAATATAAATATCATTCTTGTGGATAGAACCCTATTAAATTATGATTTTCTTAAAGCCTTCCTAAGTAGTGGCTCAACATATGAACAAGTTCTTGTTATATATAATCCTTATTACAGATCATTTCTCTATCTGCAATTAAATCTAATCCTAAACAACTTAGATTACAAAGCACTCGAATTGAAAGTATATAATTCTCTCTATTTGATGCTCGGAATTGGAGTCTTCCAATTTCTAGCTTAGGAATGTATGCACTAGTTTATATGTTGAAGAAAGCTAAAGTCCACCATAAAGAATGGAGTAAAGCTTAATTTGGTAATTTATTTTTGATTATTGAAGAGGAAGAATAACATGTTATTAATAGGGTAAACAAATTCAAAGAGTTGCAGATTAGTTATCATGGTTACAACGAACAAAGCTTAAGATGAATGAACCATGGTTTCTAAAATGGAAGAGATGTATGGGGAAGACATTTAAGAATACTATGGGACACTTTTTTGGAAACCTATAGGATATTTTTGAAATATAAAAGCCACAACCAATTACAAAAATAAATACCTAACATTTTTAAAAAAAAAACTTCTTAGCAAGTTACAGAATTAATTATTCTAATTAGTTCCTAAAGAAGCACATGCATTTTGAGCAGTAGTAATAGAGAAAGATGACATAATAGGAAACACATGGTGTAACATGGGTGGATCAGTGCATCACTTTTGGTTCCAATTTTGGTGAGTAGCATCAGTAGAGAGGCATTAACAGTTTGGATCTGCTTTGGGGGTTAATGCAGATTGAAGAGAGTTAGCACGAGTTGATGAGTTAGTGCCAATGGTGATGTTAACACCTATTGGCAGAGGTGGATGACAGCACAAAAAGACCAAAACTAAATTTTAATCCCTTTTTAAATCCATTTTTTCACAAATTTAGTACTGATGGACTTGTGAGATGGTTGAAGAGAATATACTAAATATAAGATGAAAAACTTGAAAAAGTTTCCAATAGTTCTTTAAATAACGTAAATTGAATTATAAATGTAAATAAATTGATGAACTAATAATAATAGAAATATGTAATAAACAAAGGTCTACTATATTTGATCCACATAGCAATAATAATAATAGAGATTAATGAGAAGTACAACAGCCAATCCTCAAAGGGCTCCAAGTTTAAATAACTAATATGTCTCTTAGTTAAACCTCCACGTGATGCACTAGATGCTACTGTATCAAATGGATAAGAGTTAAACGATAGGTACTATGTAGCTTAAATGGTGATAAAAACATAAATGTCATCCACACAATGCCAATAATAAACAAATGAATGATAATGTAAAAAACTAAAAGATCAAAGTGGGATTTGGGTCTTAGAAAAGGACTTAATTGCGAAATACATTGTGAATTCCTGACAACTCACTATTCCCTATTAAGAAAAATGAGAGGTGCTCTGATTTATGATGCTTTGACTCACCAAAAAATAATATGCTGCTAATTCAGCTACTTAATAAGGAGAAAATAGAAAAAAAAATTACCATATATTCATTTTGTGCTTGCAGATTGGATGGGTTTTGTTTTGTTTTGTTTTACAACCATTCATGGCCCGCATTTCAAGATGACATTTATGATGCTATCAATGATTTTCTTATTGGTAGCCCACCTCCAAAAGAATACGGTAGTGCTAATTTAATTTTCCTTCTGAAGACTAATTGCAATATACCTTTCGAAGACTTTATGACAATTTGGATGATAGCTTCTCAAAAATGTACTAAGTTGTTGGTAGTTAGCCTATAGAGTTTCCTACCCACCATCATCTAATTGGAGCAATCATTTTTTTCTAAGGGGAAATCACTAAAAATGTCTTACTTGAAAAAGAAATCAAACTTTCATAAGAGCAACTTCTTGATCTAAATGAGAAGGTCAAAGCTAATCAAGTATTATCGAGCTAGACTTTAAGAAAGTGTTCAATAATATATCATGTGGGAGTAATGTACTGCATGAGTTCAATTTCAACATTTAATTTACTAATGTAGTCATCAGTATCTATAATATGAGCTAGTTGTTAGTCATTATTAACGAGAAAGGAAATGGTACCATTTAACTCTCACATTGGCTCAAGCATGCTAATCGTCTATCCACGTTTTTCTCTGCATTGTAGCTAAAGAACGAAGAAGATTTTTAAACAATCAACATATAAGGTAAAGCAAAGCATTAGGCCACTCCAAATGGTTGTCAACCAAAGTCCCATTTGTGCTTTGTAGATTTCCCTTTACTCTTCTTAAGTGTTGATAAACACTCAATCGAAAATATCAAGTTATTCTTCTCTAATCTCTAGGGCACATCAAGTCTGTATATTAATGTATGAAGAATCTTTCATATTAGATGAACAAATGCAAAACACAAGCAAAAGAACATTGACACAGAGCTCCTACTTGAGAAAAGATACTACGTTCCATTCCCTTAACTCAAAAGCATATTATTCAATAGTAGGAAATAAGTGGTCCCCCTTGAATAGTATATTAACAAAACATGCAAAAATAAATTGCTCACAATGTGAGATAGTACTTCTTAGTCATGTCCTCATGTTAATAGTACTTTATAAATCAAATTATATCTTATCGAAGCAATAATATTATTATGTTTTTAGAAAGCGTGATGAATGGTTTTCTTTGTGGTAATAGTGATTTGGTGAGGAAGAACCATTTGCCTTGTTAGAACAAGATTAGCTTCCCTATGAAAAGTATGGATTACTGGGTAAAAAATTAAAGGATTTTAAGGATGCATATAATGTAAGGCTTTTATAATAATTCTAAACCTCAAACATTACCTATTTTACATACATGAGATGTAAGTTCCTTTATAGAAAATGTTGTGGAGCATGTTCAAAGACTTCGAATCAAATATAAAGAATTATTTCACAATTTTGTATTTTGTGATACTAGGAACAAAATAGATAAGGATGGCAAAAGTTATTGGACCCTTACCAAGGATGGTAAATTCACTATCAATTTAGGGTATGATAATCTTAGAGTCCATTAATTGCCATATTCATAAGTCACAAAAAAATGTAGAATAACTATCAACCTTCCAAAATATCTCTAATAAAGTGGAGGCTCCTAAATAACTATTTATCTTTTGATAATAACTTAAAGAAGTTTAATTTCAATTTTTTGACAAATGCCCTTTTTGTGCTAATAGGGACTCTCAAATGAATCTTATGGAACCCAATAGCTATTGAGAATTTATCGTTCTAACAACCCACATATGCTATAATATCTACAAGATAAAAATTCAAAACAATTCAATGACCAAATATTCCTTGTGTTTTTCTTCATAGAGTTAAACATGACACTTATTGATTTTAAAATGTTGCTTAATTTTGTAAAAAAGTAGGATAGATCCTCAAATGGTAAAATATACACTAGTTCTTTAATTTTTTTTATTATTTTAAAATTAAAAGAAGTGGTTCAATGGACTCTATTAGTGGACTTAGTCAAATTGAATTCTAGTAGACTTATTAGAAATGTCCAGGCCCTATAGGTTGTGTTTGTGTGATTAGATACTAGTTGGTAGAGCTATTAAGGCACTCTCAATTTACATAGAAACTAAAAAATATGTAAGTTGAAGCCATTGAAATATTATTTTGTTTATATTTATGTGATAATCTAGGGTTATAAAACATCATTATAAAATCAAAAAAATAATCAATCCCTATCATGATTCAAAAAAGCATTGCAATCCCCTATTATATCTTAATCTAACTTAATGGAACCACTCAATGTCTTTGCAAAGTAGTTAAATTATAAAACATATTTAGGAAGGAAATGTAACAACAAATTTAGTGTGATGAGGAGAGTTGTTCATATATTATATTGTGATCATAAGGAAAATCATCCAACTAATGCCTCCATAATAAAATTTATGGAATTCATTTAGATGATCACTATAGTTGAATTGGATTTGTTCTTATGGAAATTACTAAGCATTTGGTACTAAAAATAACAAACTAAAATCTTGGAAAACCACTAGATTTTATCATATATCTTTTATTTTATCTAAGAAACCAATTTTGATTAACTACTTTGGTTGACATAACTATTGTCAGGTTAATCATATTCTAAGAAAAAGGAATGAACCTATTTGTTGTGGCTTGTTTGAAGTAAAGAAATCAATGTCCATATAATCTCTCAATTTTAACACATGATAACTATTCTTCTTATATTTAAGATGATGGTTATTAATTATAAAAAAATACCAATTTAACCCATTCCAATATATCCCATCAAATTTAAACTTGATTATAGCAAAGATACAAAAGAAAGGTTCATAAAATTTTGAGTACTTTCGCTAAAGAAAATTTAGTACATAAGATATTACTATTAGAATAATTTTTTTGTAGTATTAATACAATAGACAATTTGTGAATTAGGAAGCTACTTATAAAATTTATTGTTCTTTTTTGGAAGAAGATGTGCAAGGAATGAGAAAGAAGACATCTTTCTCAACAATTTCTTTGTAATTTGATCTAATAACTAATGTAATTATCAATCAATTTTAATTACAAAAAATGCTTCTATGTCCACATCATGTAGTACTCCTCGATTTAGTACAATCTCCAAATCAACTATATGTAAAGACTTTTTTAATGGCAGCACTTAACTATGATGAGCCTAATTAGATAATACATCAGACTCTCTATTTATTTGGAATCATAAGAAACGTTCTTTGGATTCTTCTCACCTTTATCATGGCTTTCAATTGTACTAATGTGTTCATTCTTAACTAAGTAAATATGATGACAGTTATCAACTATTTCGACAAGTATGGTTATAGAGTTCATCATAGTATTGAATTACATCCAACTTCCTAGCAATACAATCATAGCTAATTAGGCTGCATAACATAGATCTTTCAAATTTGCCTAGTATGATGATTTCTTAGCATGTGCATTATGATTTTATTAGCCTAGTATAATGTTTTAGATCAACATTAGCGTCTTCTATGCGTATTTCTTGAGGCTGATCAATCAGATTTATCTTTTATTCATCCCTTTTGTGTCAAGTTCATTCTGATACTACCACTCATTGTAAAGGGTTAGACAAATGTGTTGACTCTAATTTTTTTTCCTACATCATACAATCACAAAATCCGTCAATATAGTACATGATATCTTACTTCAGCATAAGATTGTCATCAACTAAATATGTCGAAAGGAATAGACCACTTGGATTTGTCTAAAATCCTTTTGATTTGTGTCAAATGGTTTAGTTACAATGATACACTAATATGTTAACTAAACTTATCCATTGAGGAAAATTTTATCAATTTTTGTAGCTTAGTTCCTCAATTAGCTTGGTTTATCAATTAATCAATGTTTTCATAAAATGATTGTCAACATGATTCTCATCATACAATATGATAATTCCTTAGACCAAGACCACTCATTGCACTCTTATGTGTGCTTATACAATTTCAATGCATAACTTATGTGGAATCAATCATGCTTAGTATTAATACCTTTATGCGTTGGGCTCATTCGAATCAATAAATTGATTTGGTAATACTGATACTTTGATGTGACACTCCAAATCATTGAAAGGTAACTTTTTAGCATATGACATTCACGTGCATCAACACATCAAAAGCTTATGGATGCTCATCCTCACAAACACATCAACCATAGTTCTTAGAAGCCTTGATAAAAATAATAGTGCTTTTTAAGTAATAAACTATGACTAAAGTTACTTTAATATGTAGTAATGGTGAAAAAATTGATTATATGATTTTAAGAGATGTCAGCTACTTATAATAAATATAAATAGAACTATATAACACATGATCAATATAATCATCTACTAGTTAAATTATATATCATCATCTAATTATTTTAAATTTTAAAAACCTCAATTCTTCATTTTCTCGTTGCCACACCAACAAAGCCATGTATAACATTATTATGGAAACTATGTGGATCATTTATATCATTAACATAGCTTAAAAAAGCTATATATGCTTTCTATATCTACATTCATGTCATGCTAGCCATGATATGGAATGTAATTATACATAATTTCTTCTATGAAGAGAAAACCATAGAATTGCTTTTATGCTTTAGAATTATCCAATTCGTTGTAGTTATTGCTTTGAAAAAATTATTGAGCAGTTATGTTATTAAATTTAAAAATTTTTAGCATGGTTGTGACATTGTAACATTTTGCACATCACATAGAGGTTTCATTTGAGGCATAGTAGTTCTAAATGGACTTAGAGCCATTCCATGTTTGGGACCTCAACTTTTAGTTTGTCCCTGATATCATATCTATTATGAGGGCCAATTACAATTTACCATTGTTTATTACACTTTTTAAATTTTCTTTTATCAAATTTTTAAGTTATTTGTATTTATAAATTGGCAAGTCATTTGGACATTGATTGGTTGCCTTTTTGATACTTATAGCTTTAAATGATATCCAAGATATCCTTGTAGTAGTATGATAATTTTGTTAGCAAAAAACATTTTTCAAAATGACTTTAAAAAGGCTAAAAATTCATTTTTGTATATTGTTATAGTAGTTCAAAATGCATTTTTGTTTTGCTCAAAAAAGGGAGACCCCAACATATTATCTAGCACTAACAAGAGCAACAAATCTCTAAGAAAAGTTTTAATCGTTTAATTTCAATTTCAACTTTTGGAAATTTATCATCCAATTCAAATTTCTATTCTATCTTAGTAAGCATGTGATTTTTTTATTTAGCATTATAAAAACTCCACTTGTGCACCTAGACACATCACCATTAACTTGAGTATTCTAGAAGTTGCCTATTAAGACCACTTTCCTTTAGGTTAACACCCCATGTGTTATTGATCAGTACATATCCTAAGCATCTGGGAAAGTTTTTACTTATCCAATGATACTAAAATTTTCTATTGTAAACCTATAGCACCTTTTGATTGGGTTTTATATGGATATGTTCCATGTACATAGGAACTTCTCAATTATTGATGACCTAAAAATAAGTTTTAACATATCATTTTACATTAACTTGGCATTAAAAAATGGTTAGCTATAAGAACTTTGCATCATTTTTAATTTATCATTAAACCAACATCTTTTAACTTTATGGATTTATTTTTAATAGCTTGTATTTTTATTATATAAAATAACATTACAAAATAAACACAACAATCTATCTTTCAAGTCTAATGCTACAACATTTATCTATTTGTATGACCTTTTGCTATAACAGTTCATGATTTGTTTATTTTCTTTATCTTTATGATCCTGAATCAGAAACATTTTTCAAACTCAATTACTTATGCCTATTTGGTCTATAAAATAATATAGAATGTTTGATGATTATTTTTAAGGAAATATTGTACATTGCATAAAAAAAACTTTGATAATCTTGAAATGATATAAGGTTAACTTAAGAAAATAAGAATTGTTAACACTTGATCATTTTTTGAAGATTTCCTTCACTAGTGAATTACATGCAAAAAAGAATTACTGAGGGAATGTTCCCCTATAATGTGATTCAATTTTTAGTTATTTGATATTAGAAAATAGGTTGCTCAAAAAATAAAACATTTTGATTTGGGCAATAAAAATTATCTATTGTTTGATTTTTTACGAATTTTATTGTTTAAAAAACATATTTTAGTTTATACATCATATATGCATATGCATGCATCATCACAAACTATTGTTAACATCAATCTTTGAAAATTTTATATGCGAAAGTGCCTTATCGTCAAGGACCAATTTGTATGCCTTATATATGTATCACTAAAGGTAATACAAAATTTTTTTGCAGACAAAGTCAAATTTTATTACACTAATCTTTGAGGAAAACCATTTCTTCAATTTCATGTAAATATGCTTGAATTCATAGGTGACATTATTTTAGATGTGAACTTAAAATACTTCGCAGTCATCACCACATTATAACCACTAACAAATACATTCTTTTTTGGTCTCTTAACATTATAAGCTCACACAGAGGCTAAAATTAACTTTGTTTGATACAAATGACATGCCTAATTTTTCATTAAGATTAGCATCTTCAACTATTTGGTTTGGTAACTATTGTATCTAAGTAGATAATATCATCTCGTCATGGTCCTTGATATTATAAGCTTATTGTAAAATTTATTATGCATGTAAGTGCTATTTGAATATTCAATCGCCACTATTGGTTAGATATTATAAAATTTACTAAAACCACATTCACAAGGATTATCTTGAAAAATTGATCATGTACCCAACTTCTAACATCAGGTAATAAACATTTAAACTTAGCAAAAGACTACATGATTTTATGATCATAACCACAAGAATAACCATTTGTTAGCATAACTCAAATATTCAACTAATTTTGATTCACATGGAATTAAGCCACACCAAATTGATAAGAATGTATCAATTGTGAATCAAATAATTATAATAAGGAATTTAGATGAACTAGAATTCTAAATCCTTAAATATATATGTTGTATATTGTTTTTGAATTGCTAATAGTCTTGATTCACATGTAGTTAATCTAATGTTAAATTTTTTAGTCTCAACAAAATGTTGTACATAGATTAGTTATGGCATTCAAAACATGTAAGAATTAGTGTATATTCTCATGACATGTTGTGATATAAGAAGGCTTTCTTATTGTTGATTTTATAGTGGCAAATTATGCTAAATTATGATGCACACAATTATTTCATTGTTAAAGAATGACTACGTAAATTGCATATCCCAAATAATCTTTGTTTATGATTCTATTGAATACATGAGCAACAATAGTAAATAACCAAAGGTTAGATGGTCAATGGTTGTGATGGACAAGCAGTGATAGTATCGATGAATAATCTTAATTTGTAGCTATAGTAGAGTGATTGGGACAGCTGGAGGTGAGTTCTTACACACAACCATATTTTTGTTAGGCTAAGCCAATAGGCCAGCAAGCTTTTGTTGAGGTTGTTTGCTAAGTTACTAACCTTCCATAGTTCACATTAATGTAGGAGAACCTTCAATGATCAACAAAAAATTATTTTCAATGAAGAAGAAATTGAAGAAATTGACATGCCACTCGAGGTTGAATTAATGAGGAAAGTCTTACGCATATTTCAAAATATGGAAACAATGCTATTGGAATTCAAGAAAACAAAAATTTCCAGTGACTAAAAGGTATCATTTTGAGATACTTGACATGTTCTAATTAAATTTGATAGATTATTTGAGATGTTGACACCAAGCATGGAACATCAGCTACTTTAAGAAAACAATATTTAAGTAGCATCATGTGTTTCATGTGAATGTTGTTTGAATCAACATTAGCTTTAATTTAGGTTTCATTTGAGTTTTTCAATGAGGTAGCTCAATACTTCTTAAATTTGTGGGTAAAAATAACAATACAAATTACTATATCTACTATATACCTCACTTGATTAAGCATAAACAAGATCTATGTTGAAGAGGATATAGTGAAGGAATAACCTAATTGAATCTAGATAACAAAAAATTTAGAAAATCAAATAAATTATGGCAATGAATTCAATATTATAACTTAGTTATTAAATCAACTTGTATGGCCAATTTTGCACCTCTCTTCAATGTAAACAAAATAAAATGTCACCAAATATGCAAACTGAAATAAACACCAACAAATGTGAATGAATATAATCTCACAAAGCCATTATTTATTAATTTGAAAACATTCTAAATGAAAAATCACTATATTATGATAGTTTCATTTTAGATAGGGATGTTGTATGAAAAAATATTAAGGCACTCTTAAATTTTTCCACTGTAAGGAAGGTGTATAAAATGTCACAAATTGTTTAGCTGATACAATTAATAGTAGAATTAGTGCATGCTTAGGGAAAAAAAAGTTTGCCAATGAATTAACATGGAACATCATGAATTTTTGAACAAGATAATTAATAATTAGATTTTCTTTGAGAAAACCCCAAAGATAGAATAAACAACGATGTTTAGTTTTTGATTTAGTGGCATCTTATGATATAGCTTGCCAACAAAATGACTTCCATTCATTTTAAGATCTTTGCAAGAATGTTTATTTTTTTATGTCAAGAATGTTTCTGAGTGGATGAACTATAGTTTTCTCTAACTACAAAGAAACATTAGGAAATTTAGGTTAAATATGAGCTTTAAAAATACCTACATGTGTTGTATAGTCAGTTTGCATGCTGTAATGTCATGTCAAATGGTTATTGTAACCTTGTAAAATATTGGCATTTCCTTTATCACTATGAATATCAAATATTCTAGCATTTGAAACAAAAATAGTTCCACTAATAAATTTTGCATTTAATAACAAACAAGTATAATTCAAGGATATAAGTTCATTAACTCTTTAACTAATGATGCATGTCATTAATTTCTTAGGTTGATCAATCATTAGCCTTTTGCCTGTTCATTAAATAATTGTTCTCTTATTTTTAATATGTTCACAATTACTTAAATATTCACTATGATTTTTCTTTTATTTTCTTATATTCCTTACATAAGTTACGTATTATTAAACAAAAATTAATTGTTAAGATAATACTTTATTATAGTAACTTATCTCTACTTCCCTTAATGATGTTCTCTTTTCTTCTCAATCCTCTTGAGCCAACACAAAAAATAGCCCTTTATTGTTTTCTTCCTCTTCACTTGTGTTAGTCTCCTCAAAGTCACTTCGAGCCTTATTCAATGCTTTCTTCTTCTAGTTCTTGCTCTTCTTCATTGCATTGTTCTCATTTCCAATTCCATCTAACACCATAGGACATGCTGGTTTGATATGTCCTAGTTTATCATACTCATGCCAAAGATCTCCTCCTTTCTCCTCACTCTCTTTTTTGACCTTTGTTTTGCATATCTTCTTGTAACACCCAAAACTTTAGAAAAACCTTCCAAAATTAGAGCTATACTATCTTCATCTATAGTCTACTATTTTAAGATATCTTCCTTTTTCTAGTGATATTGTTTACTTTTTGTTCATTTATTTGTTTTTGTAAATCATGCCTTTCTCTTCTTTTCTCCTTATCATCTCTAGTTCATTAGTCATTAGCTCATGCATAAAGTCATCCAATGTTATAGTAGAAATGTTTGTAGTAATCTTGAAGGTTGTGGTGAAAGAAAGCTTGATACTCTTTTGGCAAAATTCTAAGGATATTTTTTACATATTCATTCATAGATATAGTCTTTTCCAGACAAGAAAGTCCATTAATAATGTTAACTAATCAAATAAACATTCTTTCAACAGATTCATTGGAAAGCATTTTGAAAAACTTTGAATCATAAGTCATCATATTAATTTTAATTTCTTAAACAGAATGATGTACCTTTTTATGCTACGATTAACTTGCAGCGAATTCCAAAAGCAATTTCTAAACCCGTAATCTATTAACCTCAACAACATTCAAAAAAAAATTAAAATATTTATAACTTTATCATTAATTAAATTATATGCTTTTTCTTTCTAACCATTTTTATTTTTTTTTTCTAATACACCTTATGAATTTTTTGAAGTGTACATTTTCCTACTTTCTTAATATTTCAATTGTGATTTTAATTACCACAACACAATGGTAGCTTACTAGGGGAAGCTGCTAGGTTACCCTTAGCATTGATGATCAAGTCTTAATTGTTTTGTATTTTATTTTAATAGACTTGTTTAGTTTAAAATATGTTCACATATAAATAGTAAGATATGTATATTTGAAGTTGGTGAACTAGTAGTATTTAAAGTGCCTTGGATTGTTCAGCAAGCTTCAAAGATTAAAGATATGTTTATGAAATTTGAAAATGTTTTTTTGTTATAAAATGTTAGTTTATTGATTTTATGATAGTCTCATTTTATTTTAATTTCAAATTATATTTAAGTATCAAATTATTTAATCATCTTCTTGGTTTAGTAAACAAAGAAGACTTATTTTTAAATCCCATAATACTTTTCTTGATTAAATCCTATCCTTGTGAAATTTCATGTTTGTTTTTTCATAAACTTTGATTAAATTGAAAAAAATTAATTATGTAAAATTTTCATAATTTAAATTTTTAAAAAATTGCCACTTCCCATGTTGTGCCATAGTGCAAAGGCTCTCGCAAGCCTTGGGTCAAGAAATAGTTAGAAGTAAATCAGTTTGAGTTCATCTGGCTAACCATGAATTCTTGAACTAGATGGGATAGAGCATTAGATCAAGTTGGGCAACACTCAAACAAGGCATAAAAATGGACATGGGGGAGCCAACTCCAACAATGTTTGAATGTTAATCGTGTGTGAATGCTTATATAATATAAATACTTTTCCATCCCAACAATATGGGACAAAATCCCTTGTGCCAGTTTGTATCCAAAATTGTGACCACACAGTGGAGCTTTCCTCCGCTTTATTAATTGATGAATACTAGTTTTGTTGATTTTATATGACTTATCCCCACATCTTATGGCCACTAGATCAGAACTTCTTGGATTGCTAGAAGCCTTTTCATCTTATCCTCAAATCGTGCATTTCTTTATCTTCCTGTTTGAATCTTACACTTGTGATCTACATTAACTTTATCATTATTTAATCAATTGATCCTGATCTCAACCGACATTAATGCATAGCCTAGATCAAATGTATCCTGATCAAATCATCCATAACTCATCCACTTATCCATTCTTCTTTATGCGTAATTATCGAGCTATAGCTTTAGACATTTTGAAAAAACTATTTTAATATATTTGTAAAAGCTTTTTAAGCTATTTTGCTACTACATTATGATGACTATAATAATTTTTTTATAAATACCTAACAAGTCAAACTGGAATAACTATTGAACATGAATTAATCTTTGAGATCTTAACAAAATATTGCTCAGTATTCCTCTAAACTAAATTCTACTAGTAGTAACAATGGGTTCTCCTTCTCAAATCATCAATTGTTCTAGTTAAACCTTACTCCCTTAAACTTTTAAATTCTCATTTCTCTTCTTTATTTTAAGCTCATTATATTTTATTTCATTAATCAACAAACATAGGAAGCTATACAAAATTATCACAATTTTTTCATCTTGTATTTTTTTCTTTTGGGTTACGATTACAATCCATTAGACATCGTTAGGATTTTTTGAGCTTAAGATAAATTAAGAAAAATGAGAGTCACATGATGGATTTTAATCTAGATTATTATTTTATAAATTGTATAATTATATCAAGGTAAATGACAACCACTCAGCTATTTTTAATGCAAATGATTAAATCTCAAATCAAGGTGATTGATTGAAGGTAAATGATACATACATGATTAATTTTAATATGGACCATTATGTCATAAAAAATGAACAATCAGATTGCAAAATTAAATTCTTCACATTTAATAAATGAAGGTGAATGTTCAACAATTTGATCTTGAAAATTGCATGACCAAATGACTCGAATTAAATCTACATTTTTGAAAAGATGATGAATATTTGAACATTTGATCATGATGACTATGAAATCAAACGAATGGTTTTGGATCTACATGTTTTTGAAAGTAAATGAATTTTACGTCTTTTGATTTGACCACAAAATCAAATAATGGTGTTTTGCTTCAAAATTTTTTAAGTGATGTATGCAACATGAATTTGCCATTTTGGCCCAACGTTACATAACTGCATGTGAGGTAGTTGTATATAAGCTTTACATGCAGGTATATAATTAGTTGAACATATAAGGTTAGTTACTCTTTGGTTCACTTTGGAGACCCTTGCTTACTTATATGCACATGATGGTTTCAAGAGTGAATCCATGATAAGATACAATAACTTGTGTTCAGGTGTAATGTCTTAAGTCAATAGTTAGCAAAGTATTTGCTTTGGTCAGTTACAACAAGGTGTTTTTTTCTTAATTTACTTTTTGCATCACTGGAAGATGGTTTTCAAAAAAGTGATCAAGATAAGATAATTTATAAAATTATCAAATTTGGGAATCCTATTTTTTCCAACATGATTAATTTAAATAAAGATTTTAGCGTAAACAAGTTTAAATTTTTTTGTTTTGTAAAAATTATTTCAATCAAAATTAAAATTTTAATAAAAATAATAGTAAAATTGTTAAAATTAAATTTAAAAATGAATCTTATAATGATCTATCACTCTAACTATGATGATCTTCAAAGGATTTCACAATCACTCTTTCGTATGTTTTTTCATAAGTATAAAATTTAGCTATTTAAAATCTAAAGATTCACTGAATCAAATTAATTTGAAATATTGGGTGAATCACCAAATAAAGTATCGTAACTTATGTTTAATTTAGAAAAAAATGTTAAAGGGCAGCGCATTATGTGATCTATTGCATCTTTAATTCAATGCTTTGTGTTAAGATGATTTGAATTCCTGATGTCTAAACATTAAACCCATTATTAATTTAACTATTTAGTCTTTAATTATTCACTATTGTTTAGCCTTTTGTTCATAGTCTACTCTTGTGGCAAAGATTAATATTTTCTCTTACATATGGATCACACAAAGTGATTCACCTTACGATGAGTAGGATGAAAGCAAACCTATGTGCCTTATGAGTGGATAGGTTTAATACTTTTGACCCTTAGTATGTTGTAGAAGACGTGTTCTAGATGGAAAACTACTACACTAAATTTAAAGTTAAGCCATTAGCTCCATAATTTGAAGATGTATTCTAACAAATAGCTTAAAAATTTGAAGTTATGCAATTCTTAAGTAATGTTTGCTGCAGTCATTTACTTGTCTTCAATTGTGGATTTAGCAATGAATCAATTAATTGAACTCTAAAATAGATTAATCTATTTGATGTTTAGGTACATGATTTGAAATATTTAACAAAAGAAATTAATAAACAATATAATGATATTTCTTTCATCAAAATATGTGTGAGAAATAATGTTTCAACATAAATAACATAAGAAACAATAAAAGTTGTTAATAATTAAAATTAGTTGTTGAATAATTTCTTGAATAAATAACATATAAATAAAACAAAATAAATGATAATAAAATTCAATCCATAAATAATCATCTTAGCTCTCCTCTAGCTCTCTTATATTGTCATTCTAGGATCAATTATTATAAGCTTAGGTATTAGACAATATTTACACATCTAATGTCTAAATCATCCTCTACATCAAACTACATATCTATGTTTGTTTTTCACTACAAGACTCATTAGCATTTTCTATGTCTAACTAAATTAATTTTGTTGAAAAATTAATTGCCTTACATTGATTAGTGGCTACATTATTTATTCAAATATTTTACAATTAGATTATTTAAATTTATCTCCTTAAAAAAGTTAATAATTTTCACCTTTTTGTTACACATTCATTATGGTTATCATGACAAGAATATGTTTTGTAAATAAGCTATAGACCTAAAGTTTAATATTTTAAGTGTTCCATTATCTTCATTTTTTTTGTGTATGTAGTTTTGAAATTATCTTATCTATAACATTAAATTTGCTTAACTTGTAATATCATGAGAGGATTTTTGAGACAATGTTCCCTTAATAGTTTAATTTTTTCAATATAATATTTAACTATTGTTATGCATTTATAATTTTTATATTTGTAATATTTTTTCTTGGTTTAATTATTTATTCAATATATTTCTTTAAAAATCTAAGGGCCTTTAATTTCTTTGAACTAATTTTTTATTATACAAAAAAGCCCATTCATTATACATCATAGTTAATATGACTTTTTTGAATTGTTAATTTTGTATTTAACTTTTCCTTACATGGTAAATGTCTTGAATTTTTTCGTTTAATTACTATGTTACATTTTCAACATAACTTTTTATTATTTTTGTGCAATAATTTTTTATGAAATTTATACTTCTCTGTTGACTTAATTATCTGTTAAAATTATTTTTCAAAAAATAAGCTTTTTATATTTTAGTGAACAATTGATAATACAATCATTAAAATAAAAAATATTTTAGCAAACATTTTTTCTTAATTTTTATGTTTCCTATATGAAAAAAATGAATTTTTTTACTATTTTAAGTTGTTGTAAGTGCTGTGTAGTTTTGAAATTAGGAAAAGTCTTCAAGAATTTAAAGTTGGCCACATTAAATGATTATTTTTAAATCCTATTATTATACTTGCTTAATGCATTAGAGTGTTATCAAAATGATATTATAGATTTGAATTTTGATGGTTATGCCATCTATGTAATTTATGCAATTAATATCTTGAATTTTTGTGCAATATTATTATTATTAATATTACAGAAATAGTATGCTTATAATTTTTTTATTTTAAATGTTTTAACATCAAACATTATACAGCAAATTTAAAAATTTATAGTTTGTTTATCATTGTATTGTTTTGTGTTTTTTATACTTGTATATTATTTATCATTCTTGCCTTGTTTATAATTTTTAAATTCTTACTATATTATTTAATAATAACATTAACTTTGTATTTAAAACACTAAATTCTTAAGTTTTACAATAATAATTTTTAACAAATATTTGAAAAGTTTGATATACTATCATATTTGATCAAATTTTAATGTTAAAAAAATTTGAATGTATAAAATAAAATGTATTGATTTTTATTTTAAAGATATATTTTTTAACTTATGATAATTTATTTTCAATTAAATGCACTATTTGGAGAACTATTTTACATTGTATGACATAATTTTTTAAACTTTAAATAATCTCTAACATTAATCATTTCTTTAATTGAACAATTTTATTTAAATTAAAGAAATTTAAAGTTCTTGTCCAAAACAAATATAATTATCAAAAGTTTTTTCCTTTTATTAACTTGTTATAAAAAGTTTGTTCCACAATTAAAAAAAATCAAAACCTAAAAATAAAGAAAACACTTGACATAAAATTTCTAACATTAAAAATGGTTGTATTATTTGCCATATAGCTCAAGAGTGTATGCATCATATAAATTTCCATTATATAGTATATTAAAAAACCAACAAGTAAGAAAATTAGTCTTCATTATTTGTAAATATTTAAAAGGATTAAATTAAAAGTATAATTTTTGAGAAAAAATAAAAAATTATTGAAAAAATTTAAAATATGATAATATATATACAGCACTTTAAAACAAAGAAAATATAATTGTAATACAAAAGAATACTTCAAAGTTATTTATGAAATTTCTTCGATTAAAAATCGAGATAACTATGTTCTATGTTCAAGCAAATACCATGAAAGACAATTTTGGGTTTAAAAAAAAATAAAATGATTAATAATGCAAAATATTAAACAATATCTAAAATTTTTGAACAATAATAATACATAAAATTAAAAAATATGACAAAAATTATAAACTATTAAAAAATAGTATCTGTCAACTTAAAACAAGACAATCATGGTTTTATAAACAAAAAAAAGATAATTTTCTATGAAAAGCATCAAAAAGTTACCACAATAAACAGAAGAACTACACAAGACAACATACATGATGGATCAAATCAAGTTTACTATCAATAATATAAACCATGTTCTACATTGCAAAATGCATCTTGTTATCTAGATGCACAAATTGAAAATGATCAAATGTGATGTATAGTGGACAAACAATAAAGCATGGAAACAAATACAGAAGTATTCTTTAAATTCATCTTGAGAGTTTTTATTATTTAAAATATATATTGCACTCATATAATGCATGCCCACACAACTTATTGTTATGAACTTAATTTTTTAAATGGCAGATTTTTTTATTTATTTATTGATTTGGCTTGGTGAATTTGCTGCAAATCACATCTTGAGAAATTTTTTTAATAAATACATTTCACACAGAGCTTTTAAAATGTTCAGAATTATATTATGTTAATATTTTTTAAAAATTATTACAAATTTTGAACTTTTTTATTTCTAATGTAATATTTTTCTAATATTAAGAAATTTTTATTGTGCATTACAAGTATTTTAAACAGTTTACTATAATGATGATGCATCATTTGTTTGGTTTTCATATTTTTTTGTTCCACTTATCATTATAATATTTTTAATCAATTATAAAAGGTACAAACTATCAATTTTTGAAGAATTAAAATTTTTGCTTAAAATAAATCATTGTAATTTTTTCAATACTATTTAAAACTCTTTAATGAAAAACAATTTTGAGAAATAAGTACATTTATATATTGAAAGTATTTTTTTGAGTGAAACACAAATAATTCTAATTGTTGAATATTAACTACCAAACAATATTTTTATGCCAACGAAACCTGTTGCTTTTAATAATTATTTTTTTGAACATTTTTGAATCTTGGAACACGAAATCAAACATTTATTAATAAATTAAAAAAACATTATTAAGTGTGAGTAATAAACTTTTAAAAATAAGTGAACAAGTGTTGGCATCTTTGCTCATTTGTAGCTCTACTTGCAAATTAAGGGGTCAATTTTTAGCAATTGTTCGAATTGTTGCCTATAAAAATTCATAATCTACACTTCATTTTAGTTAGAGTTATAAGACTTTTCACTTTATGTTTGCATGAGAAATATGATTGTATTATACTACTCATGAATGTTAAATTTTGGAGAACATAAGGCAAGCATTTCATACGTGTTTACATTCACATAAATGTACTTTAATAAAAATTTATTTTGTAGATCAAGTTGATTATGTTCACTAAAGACATGCATTTATTACATGATTTGTACTATGTATTAAGGTGTGTAATACTAGAAATTAATACAAAATTATATCATATGTTGTAGTATAAATGTGCTCATTCGATAATTGGATGAGAGGCAAATGATATTAATTATGTGATGTAAAGTTTGAAATTTGTTATAAATATAATAAGATCATTTCCAACATAGAATCAATGGTGTTATGCTAAGGTTTGAGGACTTAATTTATTGGTTAGCTAAGTTATTTGTCCGTTTATGATCTTAAGGTTATACTAGTACCATCATACTTGTATGTGTAAGCCGTATTGCACTCTTTTGATTGAGGAGACTTTGATATGGTCTTTGTCATAAAGTTAGTAGACTTGAGAGTGAAATGCCTCTTAGTTTGTCATTGGTAAAAATATAGTGTTTTGTAAAGCTAATTACAAGCTATCCAAGGGCAAAATAGGTGTGTTTTGAAAGGTTATGTTTCTACTAACAATAGTAAAATTGTTTTGTTATTAATGGAGGCCTATTTGATGTACAACAAATTTAGACTTCTTTGATAGTCTAAATCGGTGCCTATAACATTGGAAAAGTTTAATAAATTATAAGAAAATATGAAATGATAACAAACACTAATTTGGTTTAGATAGAGTGTAGTATTTTAGAACTACTCAAATATTAGCATTCCAAAGTAGTAGCTTAGATTATTAAGTTGAGCAAGTAGGAACACCCTAACAATTAAGAATAAAACATTATAAAGTATTTTTCGTTACATCAAATTTTACACATAAAACAAAAAATTTAAAGGAATTCTATATAATGTACTTTAAAAGAAAACATTTACTCTAACTTTATTTATTATCTAAAAAAAGTTACTAAAAGAGCATGTCTTTTTGATGATAATATCATATAGTTCCATAAACCATGGTGTTTGCAACACCAAAGATAGAAAAGATGATGAGGAAGTGGTTTTAGGTTAATGGAGAAGCTTGGTTTAAAAGGATAATAGATTAGTAAGATATGATTTATATCTTTGTTGTGAAGGGTAGTGGTTTGGTGATTAGATTAAGAAACAAAAACTATGGATGAAGAGATGCTAGTGTTAGCAAAAATAAGAATTTATTTGGTTTAATGATACTTCTAATGGAAGGACCCTCACCTTTGATCCTTATCTTTCATAGGAGATTTTTTTGTCAACATTTCTAGTGAAAGATCTCTCACTTTTTATCATTGTCTCTCACAAGAATAGTTTGAATCTCTCCAACTATTACTGTACATAGAAACTATTTTTACAAAGGTAAAAGTGTATAAATAAAAGATATTTTATTTTATTTTTTTTTATCTAATAAGGTGCCTCCTTTTTTTATGGATGATAAATGTTCATTAGTAATTTTAAGAAAATGAAGAAAAAGCTATAAAATTAATTGAATTAAGCAATTCATAAACTAGTTCTACATTTTATGCAGTGGTAATGGCAAGTGGCGAAACAGTGGAACGATCCATGCGATGCAACTAGATCGATGTCTTGTTTCAGTTTTTTTGTTTTGGTTAGTGGCACTAGCAGAGACGTGCTAAAGCTCTAGTTCCTCTTTTGGGCAATGTGGTTCAAGAGAGTCAATGGGTCAATATGTCAATGCATTCGTTAATCAGGTCCACAGAGGTCAATGGGTTGGGCAAGGCATGTGAGTGGGACACATGTGGCTTCAGTAGTTTTTAACGATGATGCTACTGGTAGAAAATGATGGTAGAAGATGGATAATGATGAAAACAACCAAGAAAATCAAATTTATGTATTTTTAAACCAATTTCGGTCAAATTTTGTATCGACAGTCTTTTTGAATTGCTCTGACATCGACAACCGTATGTTTGTGAGTTAATGTTAGATGCACTTATATCATTATTCGAGTTTATTAGGAAAGATGTAGGCAATAGCTTTGTTGAATCATCTAATATCCTTATATGCTGCTTTTGATTTTGGTTTACTTCAATTTAGTTATTAATTTAGAATGACAAGATTATCTCATAAAAGTTTACCAAATCTAAATATTCTTTCCAAAAGTTTTTTATTTTGTCATTCAAGACAACCAAAAAAATTGTTTTGCAAACTTGTTTTTATTTAGATTATGTTTTGAATAAAAGCATTCATTTATGAAAGCTGAACATGTTTTTAAAAAACAAGGTTCTTCAAAATTTTATTGTGATTAACAAGAGATTATTTCAATGATATTGATTGGTTTGGCAAAATAAAATCTCGGTTTAATTATCGAAGCTTTATCATATTTTTAGATTAAGAAATTAAATCAATTTTTCCAATATCTTTATGATGAGAAAGCATGCCAAAACTAAATTAATCTTGATCAAGTTTAAAATTGTATAATTCACTATTGCTATGGACAATATCTTGACATATTTCTAAAACAAAAAATTTTAGAAGTTTTATTTTTCAATGTTTTATATATTGTTATCATTCCTATTACATTTTACTTGTGTTGACACATATTTTTTTGTTATAAATATTTTAAATTATTAATATAATAATTATTTTTAGTTTATAATATTTTATATATTATTTTTTAATTACGTAATACATATCCTTTAAAACTATTAAGAATTTTCCTTATTCCAATATACAATAATTAAAATTTTCATTGAATAATAATTTTCTTACACACCATAAAAATTATTTTAGACATCCAAAATTCATTTGAGATATTATTATCCATGCTAAAGAGCTTACTTTTTTTTTATTTTCTTAACAAAATGAGTCAACATTTTTACAATAATCTATAACTTTCTTTTTCTTACATATTTAAAAGTTTATTTTTCTAAATAGATTTTTGATTTAGTTACATTGCTATAATTATTCTCTTTTCTTCTAAAAACTCATACTTTTTTCTATTTTTAATTTCTCAAAGATTAATGACTTCTTTTAATTTTTGTCTTTTCTACTTTCAAATTTCGCACAGGTAATAATCAATTTTATGTCAATTAATATTTTTTAAATTAATTATTTATTTACTGCTAAATGATTGAAAGGGTTTATCATTTGTTAGATTTTAACTTTTTTTAGTCTATTTTATACCAACTTTTTCAATGTATGACCTTTGATAATAGCAAGGCAACCCAAATACATTTAGAGAACTACAATATCATATCATCAGGTCGACCATTTTTATTCTTATTTCTTTTAATTATCTAAAATATTGCATTCAACAAGATTATATTTTCACAATACAATCTATTAACTATTATAAATAAGATTTTTAAAAAATATTTTTTTAAACATCTTACATACTTATCTTTTCCATTTTTAATTATTTTTATTGTGTTAATTTATTTATCATGGTTTGATCTTTAGGAATAATTTTTTAAAGCATCAAACACAAAAAAAAAAATTTTAAAACTTTCATTAACATAAAACTAGAAAAATTTAAGTTAGCTATGATTTTCTTTTTTTGCACTAAAATATTTTTGTAATATGAAGAATCAAATTCTGTTGATAGAAAGGATTTAATTTTTATTAATAAAAATCTTTATAACTCTAAATTATTTTATGTTTTTTTATAATGACATATCAATGACTAATTGATCAAGATAATTTCTTATAATTTATAAAACTTATATGTTATATTCTATTTAAAATTAACTATACATGATTTTTTTTACTTGTTCTTTTAAATTTTTGCAAAAATATTTAGATTGCTTTTGATTTTTATGACTACAATAGTAATTTTAAAATCTTTGAACATTACCTGTATTTAATAAATTCTTATTTAGTTCTATAACTTAATATTTGCATTTCTTGTTGAGAAATATTTTTATGACATAAATTGTGTCAAATTAATAAAATTTATGCATGTTTTTAAATTTTTCTATTAATGTATTTTCAAAATTAAAATATATGGCCAAAAGTAGTTGACAAATGATGAAAATATTGCATGGATTATGCATACAAGTGTTCTTTTTGACTTGTTACATTTTGTAACAACTTTTTGAAATAAACTCCACAATGAAATCATACCACATCTCTCAATACTTAAGGTTACATAAAATCAACCATATGAAGCACTCGTCGATCAAATTGTCCGCCATCTTTATATCTATCACAGGAATGATTAAAGGTGAGCCATATGTCCTCATTTCTTTTGATTCTTTAATGACATTTTTATTTTTCAATGTATTCTAACTTTAACATTTGGTGTCTCTATAAAAATTATTGAGTTTTTCTTCATAAACTTTTAATATTATTTTAGAAAAAGTTTTTGGCAAATAAATTGTACTTTTTGTATTTTTTTAATAGTGTGAACAATTTATAACTTAATGATTTTCCTCTTAGTTATTTTTTTTTAATTTTCAACATTTTAAAAAAATTTTAATTTTTTTATTAATAACATAATATTTTGCTAGTGAATCATAAAAATATTTAGAATATTTTCATATTTTAATGATTTGAATATCTAAATGATTTTTAAAATAATAATTTAATATTTTATAATGCTTTTTCAACATCTACTTTTTAAGTTATAATGACAAATTCATAAAAGATATTCAAATTTAATAAAAAAACTCTTGTGTGATACATAATTTTTAATACTTGCTATGTTTTTCATTAAAGTTAGTATTCACATATTATTCAAGTAATTTTAAGTTCATATTTAGATAATATATTTAATTTTTTAAATATTTTTCATCATAAAATATCATTGAATCATATTATTACGACATTATTTTGTAAATATATCATACAATGGAAAGTTTTTTCTAATATAATTTTTTATTAAAATGTTATGCTAACTTTTTTGAACAAATAAACTACTTATTATGAAGATAATTGTCATTTTTATAATATTTAATCATAATTGTTTTTGAAAAAAAATTAACATATTATTTTTTATATATGTTTTCCATCTATATGTCACCCAATTGATTTTAAATATTCGAATATTTTATTATCTAACTATTTTCTAAACATATTTTTTGCTATTACTACATGTTATTTTTTCAAGAAAAGTTTTAGTTAAATATTAAGAAAAATGTTTTGAATAATATTATACTTTTTTAAATATATATAATTTTTATAATTTTACACTTTTTTGTCAATGTTTGATTTTTTTATTATGTTTTGATAATAAGGTTTATTTTTGAAATAAATATTAATCACATTATTGAAGGTTCAATTGTGTAATTGTCTTAACTCTTATATTTAATGACATTTTTCCAAAACATGCAAATATCTAACCAAACATATTTCTTATTACTAAAACTTATAAAAAGACATTTAAATAATACATTTTAAATGGTTTTTTAAATATTAAATATTTTTTCTTACTAATTTTATTTTATTCAAACATTTTCTATAATAAAATATTATTTATGATTGAATTATCCCAAAGAAAATTTCTAACATGTTATACGTTGCTTTAATAATTATAGTATTTTTACTTTTTGTAATTTTATTCTAACGAACTCATTTATTACGCTCTTTTTACTATAATATCTTACGTTCTGCAATCATACTTTTTAGTCCCTTTAGTTTTTTTTAAATACATTTTTTAGACAATATTTCTAATTTAATATTCAATAATAATATTTCTCATTTATTATTATTGAAACACTATCTTAAACTTCTATCATTAAATTTGTTTTAATAATTTTTAATAAACGAGAATACTTAGCATGATTGGATAATTAAGAATGTTCTTTCTTTCTATATTATTAATTTTTTTTTTAAGTAATATTTATGTTAATTATTATTAATTTTTCATTGTTTCATAATTTAAAATAAACTTCAATATTTTAGTATTTTTTAGAAATAATGACTTCAAACATTAAAAATGCATAAAAAGCATTTATGGTTTGCAAACAAATACTTTTCGTGCAATTGAAACATGGGAAACATATAATGCATATATGTAAGTCTTAAAATTTTTTTAAGACAATTAAAATCAGTTAATATTAACAGCATGTATTTCCTTATGAAAAATATTTTTAGCTGTAATCTAAACTTAATAACCAAAGCAATATAAAACAAATTTAAAATTACAATCGAGAAATTTAATTTGTTTGACAAATATTTAAGGAAATCTAAATTATGAAAAGATATTAACAAAAAATTGTTTAAAAAAATGAGAACTATATCAATGAAATTATAAACATTAAAAATTATGAAAAAAAAATTATCTATTATTGTTGGGCCTTGAAAATGTCCATCTTTTATTCATAAATTCTCGAAAATAAATTGAATTGGCATAAAGTGAATAGGAAATATCAAATTAAAATGAAAATGAAATTTTAAAGTAAACAAAAATTATTAAACGATAAGGCACAAAAAATATGAGAATAACGTCAAGAAAATTGTATTTATAAGTCCAGAAAAAAAGAAAGCAACAAGCTTTACCAAATGTATATGAACTTCAAATTATTTAGCATAATTTTTCAAACATCATGAAAGTTTTTTTAAAAAAAATGATAAAATAGTGATAGTAGAAAGAATGATTAATGAACAAATACTAAAACATTATTCTATTATTGATAAGAAAACTAGAAATATATTTTTGACTGAGCCAAAAAGACAAACAAAACATGATTATCTTATATCAAGAATCTAATACAACTTATTTATTAGCAAGGAAATCTATCTAGTATAGAATTATAACAAAATAAAAATCAAATAAAGTAATTACATTCAAGATTATACCAATTAAAACAGGATATTAGATTCATCTAATTATGCAAATACATCAAAAGGAGCAATCTTTTTAAAAACAAGAGTTTTTGTTGGTCAACTTTCTGATAATTTCTATCCTTTTTAGATATTATTCCTAATCTGCCTCTCTAATATCCTAATAAAAACATTATTACAATAATTTTCAATTCAAGAAAATAAAAGATTCAGATCAATTCCCATTTCAAGTCTAAGTACACTAACCCAATTGTCTGTCTTTTGCATGTCTTGATGTAAATAGATATGCAACCACTTTATAATGCTTTTTGACTTTTATGAATAATAGCCCCCTAAAAGAACTTGCTGTGTTGGATCTATAATAGCAAATAGAGACATTATGTTTAACTTATTTTCATATAATATATCCATATGATCCCTAATTTTCATTTTTCTTTATGCGACACCTTTGCAAAAACTAATTTTTTTTGTTACAATATATGCATACATATATATGTATCTAACTCATTCTTTTATTTGGCAACTGCCATTTAATCACTAGAGTTATATACATTTCTTTGACATTTATACTCTTTTTAGCATAATTACTTTATTCCATTAGTATGACTAAAAAACTAAATATAGATATATGTTATGTTATTTAAGAAATAAAGCATGTTAATAATAAATCATTTAATTATGTCTTGTATATGCACAACCATTTTAATATTCAATCGTAATTTATGTAAAATAGTTTTACTAAGTATATGGCATTACTTAGATAATTAATAATATACTATTCATCAATTAATTTTTATTTCCATATTTTAATAAGTAAAAAATATGGAATTTGTTGTGTTATCATAGCAAAATTGAAATACTTAGTCCAAATTTTTCGATTGCTTACATTATTTGTTGTAAGGGTTTATATTTTCTACCATCCATAATTTTTAGAAATCATGACAATATCGTGCATGTTACTTTTTTTCTTCGTTGTGACCACCACACTTGGTGCTCTTAGGGAATGTATTTCTTTTATTGACATTCTAATTTACTTACCTTGCTTTAGTTAAATTACTTAAACCATCCTTGACCCATTAGATTGTGTTGAAATTGTTTTGTCAAACAATCTATTGAACAATACACTATTTTATCCAATATTTTGGACTACTTAATGGGTGAGTAATACAACCATAAGCATGTAAAATCAATTCCATCCACATTCCAATTCCACTCCATGATCCTATTTTCCTATCTTGTCTTCTATCAAAGCTAACCCAAATACATTGAAAGATCATTAGTTCATTTTTTATCTTACATGAAAGACACTGAACTAAACTAAAAATACTAATATGATTTGTGTAGTTCTATATGCAGTCTATGTAGTGTGGCTTAGCAAGATAGATCTGAGTTTCTTGGAATAAAAATTTTAATAGCTTATAAAATATTTAAAGAAAATAGTTTAAACTAATCTTTCAATAAACTTGAGTACATCTTTAAAAGTGATTATTAACAAATACTAATTTTCTTTTAAAACACTTTAATTTTATTTTAAAATATATTGACTTTTTAATAATAAATTTTGCTCAATATTTTGAAAAACAAATCAATGAAAATAAAAATAAAACATAAATGATTGTTAGCTACTATGACTTAAAATCAAAATTGTGCATACTCCTTGCAAAAATCAAGTAAAACTACATCTGCAAATATTAGCCTTTCATCATAAGATGGTTAGGTTAAACTCTTATAATAATAAAATAATATAAATAATCTATTATGTCCAATAATATAAGTAATATGAAAAATATAATAATTCATTTAAAAATAGAAATTAATACAAAAAAGCCATTGATTGAAAAATGCTTAATTTGACAAAAGTGTTTTAATTGAATCAATTAGGAATAAAAAATTTGAGAACTTCATTGATTCCAGAAAAAAAAAACTAAGATTAGGTGTTTGAAGTTTGAAGGGCACAACATAAGGAAGCGAGAATTTGTACTAGGTGCTAACGACTTAAATGTCATGACATGAAAGATTTTCTTTAGATTTCGTTAAAATTTCATTGGTCAATTTTGTCTAAGAATTCACTTATAAAAATTTTAATGAGTAAAAATATTTGCCAAATTGATTAATTAATCAATAATAATAAATTATAAGGATCTCAACAGATACAAATAACTATTAATATTGTAGTTACCAACGTCCTACACTATAAAAAGCATATGTAACCTCTGTAAACCAAAATGCATGATTAGACAACTAAACTTAATAAGCACCACCAAAAAACTAAGATTTGATCTGGATAGTTATATTTGTTCAGATATGATGTTTGGATTTGGATCTGATATTTAGATCACAAAATTGTGCTATTGGATAATAGACCTAAATAGGTGTTTAAAGGTGGGTGAGAATATGACTATCTGAACACGTAATTCTTCAATTAGATGCCAAAATAAATCCCATAATTTAAAATATAGCCAGATGAAATAAATACAAGTTTTATTACCACAATGCATGAATGAAGGATCATTATAGATTTATAAAAGTTTTCTTACATTATGTAAGATGTGTATTATTTGGAGTTAGCCACCCTTGGTTCGCTCTAAAGTGATTTCCTCTGTTTCTAGTTCATTCATATTCAATTAAATCTAGATTTAGGAGTTATATGCTGGACTAAAATTGTTCGAATGTTTGGGTGTCATTTTCTAAATCCAATAAATGCATGTAATCATATTGCGCTTGTTTACCGTTGTGTTTGATTAGTTAAGTCTTAAATACTTATCATTTTGTGCTAATGGGATTGACTAGGGTGAATCAGATTTAATTTTAAAGAAAAGCCATATACCTTTAAAGATAATGAATTAAAGATATTCAAAGTACTTTAGAGTATTCAATAAAATTCAAGGTTTCAAGGTATATGTATCAAATTTGTAAAGAATTTTTTTACCATAACATATTATATCAACTTGTTGATTATAATGCACATCTTCATTTAGATTCGAATCCTAATTTAAGGATCCAATTTAATCAATCTTTTCATGATTTAAGAAACTTATATGATTTCATTTTTTAATATTTCTTTTTTATTAAATCCATTTAATAGGTCTTTGCAAAATTTTATGTTAATTATAAAACTTTTGGTAGACTAAAAAATTAATTCTATTAAATTTTCTAATTAAAATAAATTTAAGGCACAACCCAAGCTCGTCTAATAAAAATTACTTGGGCCAACCAAACCAAGCTAGCTGGGAAGCATCACGTTAAGAGACCAACTCAAAGCTTTACCTGTTTGCTCAGTGCATTCATGAATTTTGTTGAGATAAGACAGAGGATTGATTGGGGCTAATTAAATAGATATCAAGTCAAAACATGACCACAAAATTACCTATAAGCATACGAGTGGCCCAGGTGATGAAATCCCAAGCGCACTTGCATTATGCACCCATAAAAGGTATTTTAAGGAGTAAACTACATTCCCTTTTAACATTTGGGGACTAACATTAGTCCAATTATTTAGCACCAAATGCATGAGCTATTTCTCATCATCCAATGTTTGATCAGGTTGTAGATGTTTCATCCACTATAAGCACTCAACCTTGGCTCAAAATCCAATGACCAAAATAACATCCGGGTTCATTAAATTTCTTTGATTGTTTTTACCTTTCAAAATAATCTACCCATGAATTAGAAGTCCTAACACTCTTCATGTTTGTATCCTATAGTTAAGATCTTTTTTGCCTTTGCAAAAGATGAATCAAGAGATCTAGATCTCATCTTACTTAATCAGATGGCTAGTTCTAATCCATCTTGATCTAATCTGCTTTAATATTCTTTGGTCTAATAGTCCAAAACCTCTCTAACAAGATCCAATGATGGTGGTCAATCCCACCAAATGGCTAATTCCTTAGTCATTAGTTGAGGCATTGCATTAACCTATTCAAAGAAATGTTTTAAGTTTGGAAAAGCTTTTTAGGCTATATACAAGCATCATTTAAAAAAAAATTTCTTAACTTTCTAATAACTTTAATCAAATATTTTCTATATAAATCAAACCATTATTCATGAAATGACTAATAAACATAAACCAATATTTTAGATCTAAACAAATCGCAACATTGTATTCTACATTAATAAAATCTCTTGATAGCAACTACAACTTAGTTCTTCACAAAATGTCAATTCTTTTAGCTAATTTAGCACTTCTAAGCTTTCAATTTCTTACTTGTCTTAGTAATTTTAATCTCATCATACCTTGTTCGATTAATCAACAAGCATCGAAAGTTGTACAAACTTATTATAAGTTTTCCTTCTTGTTGTATTTTTTTCTATCTTTTTGGGTTAAGTAGCCTAGCGTTTATAAAAGCTTGACTTTCATTTTATGTCATTAAAAATAAAGTTGGTGTTAATCTCACAAAAGCCTATGTTATAATTGAACCTATAAAAGGTAATAGGTTGAAGGATGGACATATGTTCTAGTCTAAACCAAATAGTCTAAAGGTTTAATTACATTATATTAATTTTTATTTTAGTTTCTCAATCATAATAAGAAAAATTAACATAAATAATAACAAGGTTTTCCACAAAAAAATTAATTTTATGAATAATTTTTAAAAAATAAATATAATCTAAAAAATTAAGATAATAATTTAAATCTCTTATTTCACCTCCTCATATGGCATTCTTATACTTGTTTTTATTTCCATTAATATCAAAAGGGTTCCCTACAAAAAATTGAGTCAAATAACTTAGGTCATCCTTCATGTGTGTTTTAATTATTTGCTATGTTTATTTAATTATTATTTTTACTATATAATAGTTTAAATTTTTATCTTACCATTTTGTGTGCTTTCCAAGATATAAAGTGTTAATTTTCATCTTAAATTAAGTTTTCAATATGTTATAACTCATGTTCAATACTGGTGCAAGACTAGATGAATGTCTTCTTCAGTCATTCTATAATTATTTAAGAATAAACTTTTATTATTATTTGAAAAATAAATTGAGAAGTTTATTCCAATCTATTGACTTTCAAGATTGGAAGGTGCTCACATAATTATAAGATTTTCTTATAGATTGGAAGTTGCCATAATGATGGCCTTTGATCTCCTGAGGGAGTTTCTCCCCCAGCATCGTGCAGTTGAATTCCAGTCTGATTCGATGGCTGCACTTCTGGAGGCTCGGGATATGGTTACCAAACCGAGTGGGGAGGGGATGTTTGCTGTTTCCTTGCAGTATGTTAGGGCCATGGAGGCGTGCCGGTTTTCCCATATCCACAGGGAGGGAAACGAGCCTGCTGACTGGGTTGCTCGCAGAGCTTGTACTCATGAGTTTATTTGGGGTCCTGGGGAATCCCTTCCTCAGCCTCTCATTCAACTCTTGCTGACTGATTTTCTGTTTGATCCCCCTTGAGGATCTACTGTAAAACTTGTGTGGCTTTGCCACTTTTGATATAATGATATATCCATTTCAAAAAAAAAAAAAAAAAGTTGTTTAGTGCACTTTGTAGTGACCAAAGTAGAATGATAATTAAATTCCATAGCACTAAACAACCTTTATTGTAATATATCTACAAGTTAATTTAATCAAGTTATGAATTTGTATACTACACATGATGCTTGGAAAAAGTTAGAAGTAACTTATGAAGGCACTTTCTAAGTTAAAGAAATAAAGATAAATCTTTTTACACATGATTGTAAGCTCTTTAGAATGAATTTAAGAGAAAATATAAAGAAGATGTCTATGCTATTTATTAGTGTTACTAATGCAATAGAAAATCTTGAAAAAGAACTTTCCAATTTAGATCTTGTAAGAAAGAAGATTTCTACCCAATGAGTATGATTTCCTTGCCAAAGTAATATAGGCATCCAAAGACATAACAAGATCACATTAGATGAGTTACTTAAAGAATTGTTAATGACAAAGATAAGATGAATAGAAGAGTTGAAAAGAAGACCTCCATAAGTAAGCAAAGCATGGAGCAAGGTACAAGGAACCATTAACTTTTAAAACTAACAAAGATAATACACATATTACATCTATTTTTTCAATGGACTTGGAGGAAGACGTAAATTTTTATCTTAATGGTCTAGAAAAAAATTTGTTAAAAAAGTAGAGAAAAGATGAAGACTCAAAGATGCTATGCTTGTAGAGAAGCAAAACATATTGTATAGCTTATCCATAGCACAAATACATCTAAAATAAGGTAGACAAAAAGAAGAGAATGAAATAAAAGTGATTTTCAAGCTACTTGGAGTGCTAGAGAAGAATTAATCTCCATAACTTCAAGTAGTGAGGAGGAAGGAATGATATGCTTCTTGATAAATGATGATGAATTAAGTAAATCAAGTGAAAAATAAAGGATTAAGGTAAGCTCTTGGCCTCTTGAAGCTTTTGAAAATAATTACATAAAAGTTATCAGTGTTTTTATTTCTTTAATATCTGTAAATAAAAAATTAAAAAAATTTTCATAAGGAAAAACATGATTATGTTGTTTATTTAAGGAAAGAGGTTGAAAAAAAATTGTATGATGAAAATTACTCCATGATCATTGAGAATACTTCTTCAAAAAAAAAGAATGAATTTGGAAAAATATATTATTCTATTGAACATAAAGTTTTTTTTGATATTTCACATGGTGTTTAATTTTTTGAACGTAAATATGTCATCTTTTGAATATTCCTAATATTTCAAAGTTGCATTCTTTTATAGTGTAAAAAACATTATAACATTAAGGATTATCAAATTGTGGAAAATATTTCTTGTTCAAAACCTTTTTTCAAATGACTAAGTCAAGCATGTTTGGTTCAAAAGATTAAAGAATAGAGAATTTCAATTAAGTTGTTCTCATAATCATTTTATATAGATACAGTGTTTTGGAGTCATTCATAGCTTAGAAGCATCACACTTTGGAATTATGCAAAGAAATAAGGAAAACACAATTTACATTTTATAATTACTAAGTAAAACTTTTATAGTTTATGTAGCCTTATATAGAGAAAAAAAATAAAAATATAGCTCTTGAGAATTGAATAGTGGATGTTTAAGGCATATAACTAGAGATTGATCAAAGTTTATCTCAATAAGATGTGGTCCAAATAGATGGTAAACACTTGGAGACAAGTCTAAGAAAACGATAACCAAAATTGGTAGTATGGGATATTCTATATGAAAGAAAATAAGCAAGTTAGATATACATAGTGATCTTCTCAAGCCAAACAAAAACAAGTTCAAAAATTTATGAATCGTGCTGAAAAGGATGGCAAGTTAAAAATTTCTTTTACACCAAAAAATTACTTAACTACTGGTTGACCTTTATGAATATTTTATTTATACCATTTTAGACTCACACAATCCTAAAATTAAGCAGAAAAAAATTAAAATCTACGATTATTAATGATTATCCTAGATATTATTGGGTTGTATTTCTTAAGAGTAAGAGTGTGACATTTGAAATCTTAGTTAATTTTTCAAAAGAGATAGAATAGGACGCGTATCTTAAATTAATTTGTATTTATTGTGATAATAGCAAAGAGTTTAAAAATGTGGGGCATCAAATTTACGTTTCCTTATTCACATCAACAAAATAGGGTTTTAGAAAGAAAGAAGATGATCTTGGTAGAGATGGGTAGAACTATGTTAATCGAATACAACATTTCAAATCTTTTTTTGCAAAGAAAAGTAACTCAACTTGTTATGCAATTAATAGAATTAATTTAAGGCTTATATTTACAAAAACTCCTTATGAGTTATTTAAAAATAAGAAATTGAATGTTAGTAAATTTGATATTTTTCGGTATAAATACACCATTCTTAATAATAAAAGGTGCAACATGAACAAGTTTGATGAAGAAGTATGCCTAAAAATTTTCATGAGAGCTCTTCTTTTTGAAAAACATATAAATTTTACAACATAGATACTCAAAAAATAGTGAAATTTATGAATATAGTACTTGATGACTCTACTCATAAGGTAAATACTAAAACTTTGGATTAACAGATAAAGTTATAAATGAACTTAGACTTGAAAAAAGGTGACGGTGATAGAGAAAGTAAAATAGAAGAAGAGACTAGCCATCAATTAGCTAAAGATTAGAAATTCCAAGCTTGACATCAAAAAAATCAATTATCGGACAAGTTAATCAACGAGTTAAGACTAGAACCTTTATGATAGAATTAATCTTAGTACATTTGTATATTTCATAGAATTATTATGTATAGGAGAAGCACATAATGTTAACTATTAGTTTTAAGTAATGAAAGAAGAGTATGATATATTTGAGAGAAACCAAGTGTAGGAAGTAGGTCTTAAGCCTAGTGATCAACAAGTGATTGGAACTAAATGGATATTTAAAAATAAATTAGATGAAAATAGAGTGATCATGAGAAACAAAAGTGGATCTATTGGTAAGTGTTATAACCATGTTTAAGGTATATATTTTGTGGTGTCATTTCTATTAGTAGCATGATTTGAGGCCATTAGACTTTTCTTAGTATATTCAAGTCATAAGAATTTTAGATTATTTTTAATAGATGTAAAATTTCTATTTTAAAATATGATAATAAAAAAATATGTGTGTATAGAATAATCCATTGGTTTTCACACCCTTGTACATAGTGATTATGTATACAACCTTAAGAAGGATTTTATGCTCTTAAGTAAACTCAATTATGTGCAGAAGCTTTAGTAATTGTCTAGTTGACAGTAGTTTTAAAAAAGAAAAAAATAGATAACACATTATTCCTAAAATTTTTAAATGATCATTTGTTTCTTATACAGGTTTATATCAAAGACAAAATTTTTGAGAGGATAAATGAAAATATGTGTAAGGAACTTAATGAATTAATTGCAAGGGAGTTCAATATTACAAATAGTGTAACTAAAATATGAGATTTGTATTTTAAAATCTAAGTATTTAAAATATTTATTCAAAAAATTTGGGCATGAAAATATGAAATATAAGGAGATTATAATCAATCAATCATTCCATCTAGATTTAGATGAAATTAAAAAAAATATATTGATCAAAAACTTTTTGAAGAACTTGTTAGATATTTACAATATCGTATAATTAATACATAAGATATCTTATTTAGTGTTAGCTTATGTGTAAAAGTTTAATAAAATTTTTAGAAATTCCATTTAGAGGTGATTAAATTAAGCTTCAAATATATAGAAAGTACATTGAACATAGGTTTAAGTCATCCTAAAAATGTTCAATCATGAGATCTTATAGTTTTCCCATATCCAGACTTTACAACCTCTAGTGGTGATAAGAAACATATCTTAGGTACCTATCAATTATTAAGAAATATTTTAATTTCATGGTCAAGAAAGAAGAAAAGACTGCATAGCCATATTGACCCTAGAAGTCAAGTATGTCGTACTGAAAGTTGTGTTGCTAAAGTGTTATGTTAGACACAATAACTTCAAGACTATAGTTAAGACCTCTCACATATTTTCATTAGAATTTATAATACTAGTGCCTTGGCTTTAGTAAAGAACCTTTTTCATCATCCTAGAAGCAAACAGATAGTATAAGACATTACTTTATAAGAGAACAAGTAGTTAAAGGCTTAATGAAATCTACATATGTTTCTACTAAACAAAAACTGGTAAACTTATTTACAAAATTCCTTCCAACTAATTAATTTCAATTCATAAGATAATAATTATGTTTAATAAAAATTTTATTAATTATACTCCTTCTTGATTGTATTAAAAAGAGAGAACAAACATGGTTTAAATAAGTGAGTAGGTACATATAGTAAGAGGGAGTAAGAATTAAGTCGGAGCACCAACTTTTCATTTTTAATACTGCTTGTCAAAAAAATATATTTTTTTACTTATTTTTTTATCTAAATATTTATGTCTTGCAATCATCAAAAGGGAGAGATTGTTGTCACCTTTCTGTTTGATGAGTCATGTGATAAATATTTAGTATTATAATCTAATGGGCTTATTTAGTGTCGATTAGGTTTTGTTCTAATGGTGAAACCTAACACCTTTTTAGATGGTGAATTAGTGGTCTCCAAAATACCTTGAAGTATTTAGTTAGCCTCAAGGATTAAGGAAATACACATCAACTTTAAAAATATTTTTATTATAAAATAGAATTTTAACCTATTAATTATAAGATACATCTTCATTAATCTCACTTTGACATCTTAATTTAAGCATTTAACTTGTTCATCCTTTCTTTGATTTAAAAAACTTATAGGATATCATTTTTTCTCAATCTTGTTTTTTGATTAAATCCATGTAATGTATCTTTGTCAAATTTCATGTTAATTACTAAAATTTTAATAAACTTAAAAATTAATTATTTTAAATTTTCATAATTAAAAAAATTAAACCATGCCCTAAGCTGGCCTAGAGCAAAGCACTTTGGGTTGACTAAGACCAACATGGCCTAAAAGCATCTAATTAGGAGACTAAGCTAAAACAAGCCAAGAAATTTTTTAGGGTGCATCCTAAACCAAATTAGCGTGAGGAAGAGAATCAAATGGTAAACTTAAATTTTGTATGCAAATGGGGGTCTTATTGGACTCATCACCATGAAATGTCCTGTAAGAATATGAGTGTCTTAGAAGATGAAATCATAAGGAAAAAAAGAGGAGCCAATCTCCATTTCTTTAGCATTATACATCCATGATGGGTATTACAAAGAGAAAACTACTTTTTTTTTCAAAACTATGAGACCAATGTTTCCCTAGCAACTCAATGCTAAAAGTATGCATTATTTCTCATGATTCAATCTTTGGTTGAAAGATAAATGTTTCATCTATGATAAGCACTTGATCCTGGCTCAACATTGAATGGCCAAGTCATGTTTAACTTCATTGAAAATTTCTTGTTATTTTAGCCTTTGAAATAGTTCATCCTTGAGTCAAATGACTTTTCTTTCTGCGTGTTTGAATCCTACAAATGAGATCTTGGCTAGCTTTTCCATCAATGAATCAATGAATTCAAATCTAATCTGACTGGATCATTTGGCTCATATTTAATCCACCTTGATCTAATGTTCCAAATCTGATCATCAATTATAGTTTTTGATCTCACGGTTTAAGTCCTCTAGGATCAAATTCGATGGCACCAGTCAATCCCACATAACAATTAATTGAGCTGTTACGTTAGCCATTTTAGAAAAAATATTTTTTGCAGTACAGAAGTAGTTTTTAACCAACTTACCCTTAACTTTTTAATAGCTATGATCAAAATTTTTCTATATAAATCAAACATTTATTCATGAAATGACTAGCAAATATGAGCCAAACCTTGAAATCTTAGCAAAACATGCACATTTTCTATTATAAAATTTATTCATAATGCTTAAGGTTTTTATATTAAGCAAGTCATCAAAATTTAGGGTAAAAAATATAATACATTAACCATCCAATACTCCTTGAAATGATCATCAAACTATCAACTATCGTTTGATAATGACACTATATTCATTCTACAATATTTTTGGATGCTTCCATCCGTTTATGGAATGATTTGGACTCAACTTATAATGATAGGTCTCCCCATTCTTAATGGCACTTCCATAGTTATCTAATTTTTCTCCCCTTTCCTAACCTTTACAACTATTTTCTATTTCACTCCAACCTACAGTATCTTTTTTATCAATTTCATTCCTCTTAATATTCTCCTCTTTTAGTACATTAAGTTTTTTGTTCGATAACCCTTATGATAAAAACCTCATAAAGATTTGTATTTCTTGCTCATTCTATAGAAAATGACATCCAAAAGTCTTCTGACCAATTTCATAAAAAACTACTGCATAAGCTATTTATTTAAGCAAAAAATTCATATGTTTCTAGTTTAGCTCTATTATTATTTTTCTTTAAAAATTCCCTTAGAATTAAATTAATGTTATTTTTAATATGTTATGGTATTTCTTTGTATGACCTTTCCACTTCTAATTCATGTAGAATTATTATTTTAGGATTCTTCTAAATTTTTCTTTGATACTGAGTTCGACTTCATATTATTTTACCTTCAAATAATAGTTTTCTTGACCTTATACAAACGCATCGATATGCAAATTTCATTTCATGATACTCAAAATAAATTTTGAAATGCACTGACATTATTTGAATTAACATTATATAAGTCTGAATGGCTTTTGGCTATTTTGTAAAAATCTCTCAATTTAAAAATTAAATCAATCAAATTTAAAAAATATTGGTATGTCTGCAAAGAGCTCTTCCTCTCCTTTCCAAGTAGTTACTAGTTAGTAAATTGTGCACGGGATGCTCTAGTTCCTCATCTTGTTTATTTCTCTTGTTAGGAATGCCATTGCCATTTCCTTACGAAATTACTTAGGATGCATCACCATGTTGCATTGATCATATTTACATATAAAAGTACCATTAGCAAAAAATTTTATCAGGACTGAAGGACAAAGTACATGATCTACTATGGCAATGACAATGACATCTATCTTGTAAGTAATAGAATAGTTTATTTTAATAATCTATGAAAGCTCAAAATGTCTTGTCTTTTGCTGTTCACTTTTTCTAAACATTGTAATGTATTTCATGGGAGTTACCATTATAAATACATGATCCTCTTCATAAAAGTCCACTTAATTTTCTTATCATAATTTTTCTAAAGTAAATATATTCCTTTTGAATTCATGTTTTGATTATTTAGTTCTTAATAGAATTTAAAATTATATCTACATCAATTAGAGTACTATTAGTTTGTTCATACCAGTATAATAATAATTAATGGACCTTATTCTCTATGTTAGACTAATAATTGTTGTTGTATGAAAATTAATTAAAAGTGAAATAGTTATCGTACTTGTTTTAAAAACATCATTTTCATAATCCTAATATATTCTCAAGAGTTTAAAATATTCTCTTTCGTTGACTTTATTTTGAGTCTAGAATGTTGTATTAGATATTAGTTGATTATCAAATGGATCAAGAATGATTTGGCAAATGCATGATATAAAGTTCGAATCATTATGTAAATTATTAGTGTTTTCTATACCACAAATGTCATACTATTAATCAAAATATATTTGACTTATTGTTTTATAAACCATTTAACAAAGAAATGATAGCTGTGAGGAATCTACTCAAGTGGTTTTTGATGGAATTATGTACTAAAATAAAGGGGGTTGGAACATATTGAAGATTTTAGAAAAAAATTAGAAGACAAAAGAAAAGAAAAATAAAGATATATTAGCATTATTATCAACATATATTTGACCTATTGTTTTCTTAAAAATGTGGTCATAGTAAGCAAAATATGCATTTTTGTAGTAGATAATGTTATTAACATTTAGTTTAAGTCAACCTCTCAACCAACAATTATCTTTGTTTTAATCTTACACATATTATCATGCTCGTTTATGGCAACAACATTTGGCTATCAGTATGTCATAACTACCAATATAATAATGTTCCTTCTATTATTTATAGATACAATATTTTTCTCACAATTGTCTTTCTAAATATTGAATTGGGCTTCTTCAATGTTATGTATCAAACAATCTGCTCTCCTCTTTGAGCATTGGTAGCTTCTATTACTTTTCTCTTAGTGATATAGTATCTCCAAACCATAATGCCTTAATAATTCAAGATGTTCTCTTTATCTCAATTTCCCAATAGATTTATTATCAAGCTAATTATGAATATCATACTATATTACTTTGAAATAACAAGAATCCTAAATATTAAAACTTTGGCATTTTGGGATGGAAGTGTTACATCAATGGTGGGATAGAAATTGGAGATTAAAAAACAAATTAAAAAAACCTATCAGTTTATGATATTATTCAAATAGGTGGATCTATATGTAGTTTAATATGGAAACCTTTAATGTAATGGAATATACTCAAGTTGTGTCTGATGAAATTATTCATAAAAAAGCATTATATTTTGAAGACTTGGAAGATTTTGAAAAACAAAATTTGAAGACCTAAAAAGATTATTGTATGACAAATATCGTAGATTTCTACTCAAACATTATTTAATAAGGGAATCTAGATAACACCTTGTTCAACGCGAACTACATTAATGAAATTCTTCAAGTGATAGATTATGTAGATGATGTCATATTTGGATCAACCAACTTTTATTTATATGAATGAATTGTTAAGCTTTTTAGTGTAGGATTTGAGATTAACATAATGGGTAAGTTTTCTTATTTTCTTGGATTTCAAGTTAAGAAAGATGAGAAAGGCATGCTTGTATCTTAAATAAAATATATAAATGATATGTTAAAATTTAAAAAATAAGGATATGGTTACATAAAAGGAATTAGTACACAATAAAAATCCTCTAAGTGATGTAATCCTAAGTGACTTGTCTTTGTAGCACAAACCCATGCCTCTCATTAAAAAGAAATCATATATGTTGCATCAACTTAAAAATTTGTTCCTCAAAATACAAGTGAAGCCTTGAGGAACGCATTTTATTATGTGGATTGATGGATAATATTAACTTGTTTACTAGAATGAATGCTTTCGTTATTATTAGGTAGGACATGTCACCATAATATAGTCATTAAAAATGGGTATTAACAAAACAAAAATTAATCATGTTATTATACTTCGAAATATGGAAAGGCTAGTGGCAAAGGGTAATAATTAAGTAAGAGAACTAACCTTAAAAGGAGCACTTGAACTAATCATATGGTTGAAGGAAACATGGTCATTATTAGCTTTTTCTTATTACAAGGTATTTAAACTATGCCAAATTAATATTGAGAGCACATTCATAAATGTGATTATTTAGGTTGAAATATTTGTAGAGTATGAGATTGTTGTCGACATTGTCCTCATAAAAATCATGTGTAAAAGCTAATTAATACTTATATGATTTACGATAAAAACAATGCTCCTGGCATTGATAAAAAGAATCTTTTGGAAATTGCACAAATGTGTTAATATTTTCATATTGCAAATTTGAGTAATGTCATTATCTCACAAGATAAAGCTAAAAAGGTTATGTTTGTTTCAAAAGTACATAGGAAAAGCTTGTAGGTATTTAATAATATTTTTGACACACCATAAACTTATGATCTATTAAAAAATCATTGAACTATTGCTTGCAATGAATGAAACGTAATATATAGCAATGGGAGGTGTTTTAGAAACTTTTTTGGTTTAAAAAGTAGAGTAAAAGGTATAGGATTACATTCACAAAAAAAATCCCCATAAAATATGACAATATGTGTGTCATTTGCCTAACTCAAAACCTTATCTAGTACCCTAAGGACAAAGTGATGTTAAGCACCATTTCATTAGGAAGCATACATAATGAAATGAAGTAGACATTTAAGTTGTTATTAACAACATGCAACTAGTTTGCATCTTAATGAAGCTACTTAGGAAAGATTTATTCAATAGGATTAAAAACTTCTTTATGAAGAGAAAATTAGGAGACATTAATCTTTGTTTTATGAGTAGTTCCTTGAGTGAAGGGAATGACATTCATGTGCTTTTATTACTTACAGATCTTGCTTCACTTGATAATATTTAGCAAATTCTTTCTTGTACAACATTTAATTACTTTATGATAAACTTAGAATGTAACTTATCATAAAAAATAAGAGGTTATTGGGCTAATGAGTAATAATGTAAAATATTTTGATAATAACAATCTATTTCAGTAGCATACTCATTCATCATCAAGCTTTGTTTCTAGGTATGATGGTGAACAACAGAAGGAGATTAATGTTGGAAGACAACTCAATTGATTAAATATGTGGATGTAACCATTTCTGAAATAACAATGGAAAAGATAATTGCATGATCAAGAAACTAAGTGTTGTTTTTTAGTAAGGCATTTTCCCTAACTTGTAAATTAAAGAAACTTGTGGCTTATATACACTATGCATGATTTCTCAAATTTGAAATGACAACTTTTTCATGACTAAATGCACCACATTATCATATTTTATACATTATCACTTGCTATTAGAGAAAAGAGACAATTTTAAGACTGGACTGTTGGATCTGAGCTATCAAGTTGATTTAGTAAAATTGGATGAAATAATTACTAACAAAGATTAAAAAATTGTGATCAAACTATTCAATTATGGAAAACTATTATAAAAATGGTAAAAAAACTCAAACAAATCAATTTATATAGTCAACTTACAATTAATAATAAAATCAATCAAATTAAAATTAAACTTTTAAAAATATTGTATATCACAATCATATAATTTGCAAAGGTAAATGGACATAATGAATTGTATATTGGTGACGTTCTCAACCTCTTTGAATAAAATAAAAAAAATAATATAATATACAAATATTAGTTTACACCATGTAATTATCCTATTCATGTAGACTTACGCAAAATAAAGAAAATTGTATTGTATAGTAAAATGTTTGTTGGATTCAATGATCAACTCACTTTTACTTACCATATAAAATTCATTGATTTCATTTGGTATACTAACATTCTTTCATACCAACTGGATTGACAATAAATAGGTATCAAATGATATGATTATTTTGTTCAATTATACAATCACACCACTAAAAAGTTTTGATGTTATGAAATTCTCTTATTGCATTATTCTAACTTTAGAAATTTTATTAACAAATTAAGAATTCTTATATAGTTTTTGAAAATAAGTAGCATTGAGTTTGAAAGTTTCAAGAAGTTTTAAAAAGAAATTTTTAAGTCTAATGTTGTTAATTCTTTTGTGTAATTGCATCCATTTTCTTAACATTTTCATAGCTAAGAATTTTTCATTGACATAATTTCCTGTATATTTGTGGTGTCATAATATTTTATTTTAGATGAAAGATAGTACTTTTTTGTTATTATTAAAAATTCTTGGTCTTATTTTTCTTAAATAGTTTTAAAAATTTTAAACAAATTATGATATTAACAAATTTATATTCCTTAAATAACTTATATTTTAAATTACTTAATTATGCATAAGTCTAACAAAAATCTAGATCTTTAGATATTCCATGATTTTATTATGTAAACTTTTTGTTCAATTTTTTTTTAAATACGACATCTTGTATTCTTAAAATATTAAAAGAGTTGACTAATTACAAGCCTCGAATAATTTTAATATTTTTTACATTGAAATGTTTTTTCTTTTTAAAATACATTTTAAATACATATGAAAATTTGATAAATTGGTACCGTAGAGAAGATTTATGGGATAATTATCTTTTTTTATAGGATAAATGTTTAGTTAATGATTTCATTTATTTTATTTTACTAATTCTCTTATCACATTATTTTAAAAATTCTTATCAAGCTTGTATTATTAAAATTATTTTTGGTTAATATCAAGTAGAATTATAATAACAAAATTGAAATAACTCATTAAATCATTTACATGATGATTTTCTATATTTTTTTATAATTTTTAGTTATTGCTAGATATTTGTCTTTGATATGTCCTAATCATTTATTTCAATAATAAAACATATTTTTTCAACTAAATACTTTTTTGTTATAAATATTTACTTGAGTTAGAATTATTAATTTTAACCAATTTAATTTTTCGGAAATAAGCTTCTATTGATTATTGTGCTTGAAACTTTGACCTCTCATGATATTTTCCTATGTTAGTATTTTTATCATTTATACATTTGTATAGCATGGTATGCTTGTAAGTTCATTTCTTATTTCTAAATAATTATTATAGCTTTTAGTTAAAATGTTTGTAATATGAACTAAGGTTTCAAAAACTTAGGTTAGAAAATATAATTATTTTTTAAAAGTGTTTTCAGAAATATGCTTTCATATTATATCTTCTATGATTTTTTATTTGAAATATTCCATAATTTTTGACTAATTTGTTTTTTATATTTTGTCACAAGAATTTTATGCAATAATTATTTGTATAAAATTTTTTAGTTATTCTGTAATAAATCTTAAAGGCATTAAGTACTCTTTATTCATAAGAAAACAACCAATACTTATTTTTTTGGCGTATTATTTTGAATTATTATAAACTTATATTTTAAAATTTTAATTATCATGACATGTTATATTTTTTGAATTTTTTTATCTTATTATGGAATTAAAAAAAATTGATGTGCTCAAGAATCTTTTTACGCCACCTCTATCCAAACAAAAATTTGTTAAATATCTATGCCAAATGATATTTTAAGGTCTTAAGCTTTTCTTAAGCTTCATTGCATACAAGTTGGTTGTACGAATTTCTAACATATGTATAATAATTTTTTAGTTCTTATGTACTATTTTTTTTAACAATTTTACTCTAAATTATTTTTTTTAACTTTCAAATTTTGTTCACTTTTTTTAGGATAACTTTGATAACTAAGTTATACATAGTTTCTGTTTTATTTATATTTTTAAGATTATTATCTTTTCATTTCAATAAGAAGATTATTTTTTTACATTAGTATAACTTTATGATGCATATTGTAAATATATTGAATATTTTAAAAATATTTATATAATTATGACATACCATTTTTTTCGTATTTTTTATTTAAACTTATCATGTTTTAGTTATCCAAATTCTGTTTAATTCACAAAAAAATTCTAAATATTTAAATATTTTTAATAGTAATAACTTATTTATTATAGTGTAGCAATAGGAGAGCACTTTGTTCAAAATATTAATCTTATTGTTTATCTAATTTATATAAAAAAAATCTTGGCTTGAAAATTTTTTCATACAATGCAAATTCTTTCAATATTATGTTGTCTCAACAATTGATATATTTTTAAGTTCAATTATATTTTTGTTTTCCTTCAACATTGAATTATTTAATTTATGTCAAAGCATTTATGTTCATGTATTTAAATTTTGAAATTATTTTTCTTGGATCACCCAATCTAAATATTTTAAATCATTAAAACATTTTTATTTATATATTTTATATAAAAAATTTTGTCATTAATTTTTTTCTTTGAGAAATTATGAAAAATAATTTTTCTATAAAGTATAAATTTTTAGATTTTTTAAATTTTTTTTCGTAAAAATATATTTTTTTAAAATAATATATCTACTTTTAGTAGTTTTAAGGTTCATGATATATCTTCTTGTATGATTTTATATTTTTGGAAGCTTTTGAAATTATATATTTAAACAATTACTTTTCAAGCGGCAATTCACTTTAACATCTAAGACTTTCTTATTTTATAGAAAATATTTATAATGACTTGTAATGTTTTAGTATTTTATATTTATATGTGAACAAAAACAAGTGTGTCACAACATATATAATATATTAACAAATATTTTATATTTTTGCTTTTTTTTTAAGTCTTAGAAAATACCAGAAACTAATTTAAATGTTAATGATACAAAGCTACATTTTAGCATATTATTTTATTGCCATAATGTTAATGTTTTTTTTAACACAAAAATTATATGCTAAGAAAAATTTCTTTTTTATTCTTTTTATGTAATAAATAGGAAATTAAATTGTAATTAATCAAAAAAATTTCATTACATTTTATTGACATTATTTTAAATCTTTTTATAAATTTCTATTAACCATTTTGCCTAAAGCTATGTGACATTTAATTTTCTTGTACTATTTCCCTAATTATTTTATTTTATCTATTTTTCTTTTTTTCTTTATTGAATTTTTTATGCAAGTACCTCATATATTGAACATAATGATTAAAAACTTAAGTATTAAATTATTTTAACAACCATATATCTTTTAATTATTTCATAATATTTACATTAATAAGTTTGAAACCATTAGATAACTAGGAAAATTTGTGTTAATTTTTTATGCACTTGGTTATAATTATTTAAGTCATTTTTAGTCATTTTGTCATTTAGTAATTCTTTTATTTTTTTTATATTGACAAATTTGCCTTGATTTAATTACCTAATTTTTTAAAATTTATTACAGACATTGTTTTCAAATTTTGGTGCACTTATTTCATGGCAATTTAATAATTTATTAATTACCAAATTTTTTAAAATTGAATTTATTTGGTATTTATATATGACTTTTAATTTACAACCTTCTAGCATTTGATCTATTTTCCATAAATGTTTTATGTTTTGTTGTTATGAATAAGGGATGGCTATGGATGTACCAATATAAATTGATTTGTTAAGAAAAGAAAAAATAATTATTGCTATACTAAAACATCCAACTAATCACACTAAGAAAGAAATGATAAAAAAAAGGTTTACCTCAAACTAAGAAAAGATTTTTTTTTCTCAAAATTATGAAAATATGAAATAGTAAAACCTAAAAATTTATCTAATTTATTGAACTTATAAAGCATTCAAATTCTATATCATATAGGAAAGTTATTTACATGTCATTACAAATAACATAAATGGAAGGACAAACAATCTTTGTGCTCCTTGATTTATAAAAGTTTTTAACAGGTTAATAATAGGAATCCCTCTTTTAAAATGCTAACCATCATCTATCAAAAAATTCCTTATACATTAAACATTACAAAAGAATAAATATTACAAATGAAAAAAGCGAAGAAATGTTCATTATTAATATTGTAATACAAGTTTTATTATATTAGTTCACTATACTAAAAAATTTTAAGCTTTATGTATTTGTACTCTTTAGATATTTCATTGAGTTCAACATTTATTTTCAAGATGTGATTAATTGCTTTATAAAAATGTATTCATATAAATAAGCAAATAAACATTTTGCATAATGTTATATTTGAAATCATGGGCAAGTTCATTTTTTTGAGTAACAAAAATTCACCTTATTTTTCTTTAAATGCTTTAATTAAATTAAAGTTAAGATAGACATAGGTGGATATGTTTCAGAGACGAAATGTTTAAAAATTTTATTATTATATGAAGTAGTAGAACTAGGATGTTATTTAGATGTTAATTAGATCAACTTAGAGTAAACTTAAGTGGATAAATTTTAAGAAGTTATTTAGATTTTTATTTGTATAAAAGAAATTCAAAACTTCACAATTGAACTTATCATTGATGAAATGTCAAGATGAAGCATTGAATAATAAGATCGATATTTTAAGTTATAAAATTTTCATGAACAAAATTCTAAGAACATAATTAGAATAACTAAGTTCTTTCAAAATATAATGTAAATGTAGCCATATGAATCCATCACACAAAGTATTATGTATGTAATTTTTGTAGTTAAAAGAAATACGATACGTTTGAGTTTCTTTAATGTTAATGGTTTCACAAAAGTTCATTGAAAAGGGTCCAAAAAGTGTAATAGGATTAATATTTGTAAATTTAATTAAGATAATCCCAAGTTAACAATAAAATTCTAATTAATAAAAAGTATAGCTTCTTAAAAAAATTAATGTTAAACATATTGAGACATTGCACATAATAATCAATTAGATTTTGATAGTGGATTAAGTAATTCATTACATACATGTGAAACACAAAGCATTTTACCGTTTGAGTATAATAAACACCCATGTAACTAAGGTATAATTTGAGGTGTTTATGTTTAGAATATTGAATGTAGTGTTTCACATCTTTCAAGACTGGCATGTTTTCATCGGCATAGAAACAATGCCTGGATTATGACTTTCTCAAATGAATCCTTTGTCTAATTAGTCTTGCACTTGTTATTTGGTTCTTAATATTTAGAAGAATTCATCCTATAACGTAACATATTTAGTAAACTAGTACCAAGCATGAGGTCTACAATATATTGGATGCTATGAGGAAGTGGTAAGTTTAGGGTTCATTTGTAAAATTTTTAAGAAAGCTAAATAAAATGGATTCTATAATGAGAGGTAGTACTATATAATTTATTGCTATTTGTTAAATGAAATTTTTATCAATAAATGCTTTATCTACTTTACCATGGGACATAAATAAGATTTTCTTATTTGGGATGTTAGGTGGTTTTTGATAGGTTGGATGTGACCTTTAGGTGTTGTTGGGTGTATGTTAAATTTTTAGTCATGATGTGTAAATGTGTAGGTGTTGGTTTTGCTAGCAATAATGGCATCATGGTCATATAACCATGGTCATAGTACGATGACACTTCATATTAACATAGCAACAACATCACATAAAATATATTCAAAATTATTGGCCAAATTTAACAAGTAAAATTCATTTTTTCTTGGCACACATGCATATTTTGTTAATAAAAAAATATTTTATGTGTTTAGGTGATGAATGGTCCATAGTTGGAGGCATGCTACTTCATTTGTAGAAATTGCATTCACTCTACTGCCACATTCTATGATATATTTATAAATGTTTTACCTAACCTTGACAAAGATTTGAAAAATGGTGGTATGCCTTCAATTTTACTTCCCTTTGGTTAGGTGAGGGTGTCTCCAATGTTGTTTTCTCACTCTTTGTTGGAGTATTCATTGGTTAAGTAGGATTAGGAAGCATATTCTTTAATCTCATATTTCTTCATTGGTGTTTGATACCCCATATTTGTCTTCCTTAATATAGCTTACATGTCATTTTTGGTATTAGGCCACTGTATGAATGCACCTTTAACATTGAGAGCAAGTTACTTGGATGATTAGTTAATAGGTTGGTTGGGTTTCATTTTATGTTTAAGGATAGAGAGGGCTTGGAGTGGTATGTTTTGGTACACTAATTGTGGAGCATCTGGTGTTAGTTAGCAAGAAGTTTAACATGGTTGATGCTTCAACATTTTTGGCTTGATAAATGTTTCTAGTTTTCATAAAAAAAGTTAGTAGAATTCCTATGGGCCTCTTCTAAGGTGTGAACGTTTTGCATGAAACGCTCATCTAAATATGGCTCTAAGCCCAACTCAAAATATAGAAGACGGGACCAAATGGTCTACATTAACACCACAATGCAAATGTACTCATCAAAATATAGTAATGTACACATTAACATACTTTCCTTCTTTTCTTAGGCAAGTTTTTGGTCAAGTAAGTGATTCCTATAAAAGAGGCATATATATTTTGGTGAGTGGTGATTCCCTTTCCCAACAGTAAGTTCTTATGATTTTTATAGATAGTTGAGTTTGTCTAGATTGTTTTGTTTGTGCAAACAATATCTTTATTTTTCATTAAGTTTACATCATTAGGAAATGGTTCAAGAAAACTTTCCATACTATATATTTCCTAAGGTTTATGGTACTTTCAAAGATGGGAATGTAAGATTTTGTAGAATTCATGTGTTTGTTACCATTATTATCTTAGTATTAACCCAAGTTCACTATAAGAGGTATTTCATTAGAATGGATGGCAATATTAGGTTTGAAAAGGTAGGCTCATTTTGAGCCTATTCTAGTTTGATTATATCAAAATCATATTTCTCTAGCTTGTCTTCCGAAGTTTTTATTCTAGTTAATCGATCATAGAGGGTCACTTGTGCTACATTGATGTGTGGGTCCTACATGTGATAAGTTCTACATATTTCATGTGAATATATTGTGTCCTTTAGGAAAGAGAAAAGAAAACTCTCTTGTTTGAGCTTTATAACTTTTTTTAAGATTAACCTCTAACAAATGAAAATTAAGTAGAATTGTTAGTTTAGCATTGCTTTGCTATTAGCATTACAAACACTGGCATAATTGACCTCTAGAGCAAGGTTTGATGCCTAACTAGTGGTACAAATTGTAATAAGCATTTAAAGATTGGCCTACACAGATTAAGAATGAACAAAATGAGATGATAAGCATGAGAAACCTAGATCTAGGTGTGTTTGTAGGTCATATGAACTCATGATCAAGATTAGACTTTAAAGACCTATTCATTGATCTGTTCCAAAAAAACATGGTCTATGTATGCTATTAAGTCTAATCTAGTTAGTGGTGTTTAACAAAGAAAGGCATCAAAAAAAATGGCCATTTCTTGGATCCTTTCACCTTCTCTACATGAAAGTTGACCCTATAATATAATTTAAGCAACATCTTAACTCAAAGTATAAAGAAAGGATAATTGATTCCCCAAAAGTATCAATAGAATTTTGATTCATTTCTAGGCATAAAAAATTGTAACTGATGACCATAATAAGAATCTTACCAAGACTATTTGCTTTGATTGTCCCTCAAATACTATTGCTTTTAGAAAAAATGTATGTGCTATGCCCTAATGATCTTACTTCACAAGTTTTAAAAACTAGTAGATTGTTTATGATAACAGCTATTAGTCCAAAAGAATCAAACTTGCAGTAGTAATAGTAATCACTTTCTTGGTAAGTGAAAACAAGAAAAGAATATTGGTAGTATTTAAAAAATACCAATAGGATTTTAGTTGGTTTAGTTTCTATCCAAGTGAACCACTACATAACAACTTGAGAAGGAAACAAATGCCATTTTCAAAAGGTAAACACACAACCTCACTTTGAGTGTTCTTCTCCTTTTGCTAGTGCACAACCCCTTCTTTATTTTGCTTGTTCATACACAATCTAAGTTGGACCCTTATAATGTTAAAATCAAACCTTCTTGAGATTTTCTGGGTTAGGTTCAACCTTCACAAAAATTCCTACTTTTGTAACTAAAACCTAACCATATTATAATTCTTAAAAACAAGTCCTTTTGCTTAAAGCATAATGCATAAGATTTAATAAAATGCTGGTCATATGTAAAACATATGAAAAATAGAAGAAAACACTCCCATAAAATTTGCTGATAAACGAGGTTAATGAGGGAATTATGTGCAACAATGTACTTATTCAACAAAACTTCCAACTTGTAGTTGTAAGCTTTTGATGTTTGATAGGGTTTTAAAATAGTTAACTATCATAAAATTAATTTAATGAAGAAATAGTAGTATTTGATTCCATTAAAAAATGTTATGTAGCATGAGTTCCAAAATTTTTTATTCAAGTCTACTTATAAAAACATTTGAATAGTTTTGCTTTCTTAGAATTAATTCAACCCTTTAAATTGTGAATTTAACATTAGACTTTCATAGATAGGATTTGAACTAACTTAAGAACGTCTACTGGCTATGCAAATTTATTGTTTACCTAAATGATCATATTTACTAGTGATTAATAATTTCTAGTCAGCTAGATATACTTTATGTTAGGAATAGTGTCTATATGCATTGTCTTTTTTATGTGCATTTATGTTAACATTCTACACATATATAACAATGTACTATCAACTATTTTGTTGTGTTGGTTTGTAGAATTATTTGAACAAATCTTTCTTTATTCTACACATGGTTAACAGACATTTGTTGGATGCACCCTAGACTTATGCTTGCTTAGCAAATACTCAAAGTACCTTATATCTTTGTGTGTGTAATAAATTTTCTTCATTACATGCATGCTGCCATTGCACTAGTTGAACTTTTAAAACATTTTCAAACCATTTTATTAGTGAATTGTGAAAACATTCAAATGATGTCTTTTAACATATTTTTATTAAATGATGCATTTAAATTCAATCTTATAAGATAAAGTTTGGAAAAATGTTCACATATAAAGTTTTCCAAAAATTGTTCCTTTTTTTTACATTGTGAAGCATCTTTCTTTCTTTCAAGCGTTCAAGGTTATTTCTAAATTCATTTTGCATTTCTTTTGCAAATTGAAAGTTTGTCTTAGTATCATGAATGATCATGATATGTTGCTGATTAGTCACCTTGAGCACACTTATTGCTTCAATTATGTTTTTGAAATAGCCTGATTTGAGGTTCATTTGGATTTCATTTTAAGCTTATTGAATTATTCTCTAATTCACTCAAGTGTTGTCTATAGGTCACGTAGCTTTAATGTAATATAATCGACTAGGAAAACTTGTTAGTGGCTTACTTTATTAATATTATTATTAACTAAACTTAAACTTGAGTCATGAGGCTTAGGAGGCCAACAACATAGATTAATATTATGTTATCCATAGAAAAAAAAATGAAATATTAAAAGAATAAAGTAGTTATTATAAAATAATTTATATTTTTCATAAATAAGTAAAAATTTGTTATTGCAAATAAAATAATTAGAAAAGCAAACATATATATCGTTATGTAGATAATGAAAAATCTAAGATCCTTAAAACTATATCAATAACATGTTAAATACTAATTTTTTGTATGTAGGCATAAAACATATAAAAAAAATTTTATTATCAAGGAATTTTCTAATTATTAGAAGTATCATAAACATGTTATTACAAGAAAAGAAATAATTTTTTCAAAAGTATTTAATTTTAGAAAAAAGTTAATAATGATATATATTTGATAAGCATAAAAAATTTTAAAATAACAAGAAATAGAGATGTCATTAATATAAAATATTATTTACAATAAATACTTGAAAAAAGGTTCTTGAGAGTATATGTTAAACAAAATTCTCATTGTTAAAAAATTAAACATTCATAACATAGAAAAAATCATTAAGAAAATGGTACACTAAAAATAATAAAAGACCATGTGCAAAACATATTTAAAAACTTATTATCAATATAATAGTGAAGACGAATTTGTAAGATAAAAAGATAAATGTGAATCTATTTGAACATTTGGGATATTTAAAAGTAAGTCCATAAAAATTGAATAAACAATGTCAGCAAGTAATATTGGTCTGCACCACGAAATCATTTTGAATAAGGTTCATGATTAAGATGGAAGAGGCCTTTTTTATTTTTTGGCTATGTTTTCCTTTTCTTCAAAAAATGTCACTTTTACTTTTAGGTGAGGTGTTGTGACTCATTGGAAGCAGTGTATTTATGTAGCTACAAAGCTTCATTAGAATTAATGTGAATTGGTGAAATTGAATAATTATTTTATTCAATGGATTCATATTATTACCTTAAAATTTTTTATGTAATCAAAATATGGAGATTATAATTGGATGTGTGATTTCTTTGCCAAGAAGGTAATTTTGTGCATCGTTGCACTCATGAAGAAAGGAGTAGACATGCATTCTATTACATTCCCCTTTATTCAAACTTTTTTAATATATTTTGGTATATGTGCTCTTTTTTGTCATACGGAATAAGTTATGAAGCTCCATTTCATTATAAGCCTCTATGTGCGCATTGATCTTAAATTCAGTTATCTTTCATTATACCTTTTCTTTCTTAGCTTAGAACATTTTAAGTGGAAGGCAAGATGCATTATAATGTTTACTAAGGCCCATATATATATATTTTTCTTTGTTATTCAAATAAACATGACGATCCATAACCATTACTTGTTGCATTGTCACACTTTGTTACATTTTTCTCATTTTTAGCAATTTTTTCGACCCTTATTATGACCTGTAATCATTGAATTTTTATCACATATATGATGTCAACACATTGCTTTAAGCTTTCTTCAAATAATTCTTGAGTAGTAGTATTTCAGCAACCACACCCATTGCCACGCTATCTGGTTTATGTGGTACGACCTTATTATGCATCATATTGACCAAGTAGCTCACAAGAGAGTAATAGTCGCAAGTGACTTATCTCTTTTACCACCAAACTATTGACTAACTTAGCAAAATAATTACATCTAACTACTTCAACATAAATTGAAATTAAACATGGCTTACCAAAAGTCAAATCCTCTTTCTTAATTATTTCTAACCTAGTTTGAAAACAAGTTTTCAAACCAGTTATCAATGAAGTTTTACCATATTTCGATGTAATTCTTACGCCACTAGTGGCCTACTTTTTTTCATTAAGTATATTTTGTGAAGATTAGATTTATATTCATTTTTGTTAAATTAGATGACAAAATTCTTATCCAATTTAGTGTTATCTTATTAAAAATAATCACTCTTGAAACACACAATCACTTCCAACTAAAAATGAGCATCTACAATTACGTCTTAGTTACTTGCATTTATATTATACTGAAACCATAAAATGATTCAGATTACACATTTATTGGATTATATTACTTAATCTACTATCAGAATCCATTTGATTATTTTCTGCAATCTCATACTAAGTTTAGCATTAAAGGTTTTTTAGGAAGCTACAATTTTTATTAATGAGAATATTATTGTGAAATAGGGATTACCTTGGTTACTTACATCTACAAATATTAACCCAATGGTACTTGTTGAAATAATTTCAATGAACTTTAATAAATCCATTAAAGTTTAAGACACTCAAACACATGTATTACTATCAACTTCGAAAATTTCTTACATAATATTTTGTGCGATGGATTTATATGGCTACATTTATATCATACTTGGAAGAAATTAGTTAATTAGGTGTTTCGCATTTTGATAATGTAATTTCTATGACTTAAAATATCAATCTTATTATTCAATACTTCATATTTAAATTTCATCAATGATAAGCACAAAAAAGAAGTCACCACTTTCTTTAACAGAATTACAAATTTGAAGAACTTCAAAAAATTTATCCAGATAAGTCAAATCTCAGTAATGTCTCACTAATTTTACTCATTATAGTAATTAATCTTTTATGCATTACCTTTTTGAAACATTTTTACTTATGTTTATTTATCATAGGCATATTCTAAATAATGCATCAATTGAAAAACAAGTTGAATTTGTGTTACATCCAAAAATGTTTTTGATCCCTAATTTAAAATACAAAACTAAGCATAAAAGTTTATTTGCTTAAGCATATGAATTGTTTGGATAAGATTATTAGTCACACTTTTAAAATAAATATTGAACCCAATGAATACTTTAACAATATAAATATATAAAGTATGTAGCTTCTTTGTTCAATTGATATAGGACAAGTTGTATTATGAGTTTTAATAATTATCATATAGGGATTTTTCTTAGATGATTGCAATTGTACAATTTATTTCTCAAGATGGTTTATGTACAAGGAATGTTTTTAATACATGGAGGTTAACAATTTGATACATAGATTGGCCTTGCTTCCTTTTCTTTTACTCTTTGTCCACTTTTCATTATGGTTGTGGCATAAAGTTAAGGTCAAAATCTAGTTGATGAATTGCCATCCTACCTTCTTCTTCCATCATTTTGGTTCTAATTTTTTATTTGTGATAAAATATTTTTCGTACATTTATATATTATATATATTTTAAATGATATAATAATAAATTATTATTTTATTATTATTATTTTTAATTTTTTTAATTCGTTTTTCACAACATATGTGTGATATTTTATGACAAATTACACACTATATTTTGATTACTTTTAGATATTTTGTAGTATCTACTATTATCATTTTTTGACAGCCAAAAAATATTTTTTTCCGTCATTTTTTGGTAAAACATGTTTTCTTGCCACATTTCACTGATGTTGTGTTTTGAATATATTTCTAATATTATCCATTTTTTGTTCTTATTTATTTTTGTTTACATCAATTTTACCTTTTTAACTTACCTTATTCTTTATGTTTAGAATGATTGTCAAATTGATTTTTATGTCCTATAATTTGAATGATATGTAAGTTTAATAACCTAGATAATTTAATAGCTTTTGCTATTTTAAATTTTCGTAATTGTAACAATAAATTTAATTTTCCTACTATTATATATCTTTTTATCATTTTCTTTATAATTTTTATTAGTTTGGACATTTTGGTATAACAATAGCTTTTTTGTTTGCTCGACAAATTCCATTATATTGGGATACTCAAGGCTTTCCTAGCTTAGAAAATAAATAACAAAAAAATGTTAAAAGATAAAATGCTAGAATATTTTTATTATCTCTGTGATATTTTAGTAACTTTTTTTAAGTTTTATTTTCATTTGCTTTACATATTTCTTACCTTTCAAATAAAAATTTAATTATTTATTAATAGGTTACCAAAAAAGGTTCCAATATTTTAAATACTAAATCCCATCATAAAATAAAAAGTAAATAGCATTTCAATTTTAATAAAAACATACTAAAAAAAATTGTGTTTAAATAATTTTTAAAATATTAAAATTAATTCCTAATAAATAAAAAAATTTATTTATAACAAATTCGTGAGAAATATCTAATAAATCAATGATATACATAATGTATTTTAAGAGAATTAAAAGAATAAGATATCATGCAATTTGCAATATTTGCATATAACAACAAATGCACGAGAAAAAATATAGGTATTATATATTTACTAAAATATCGGTTTAAATAAAAATAGTAAATTAAATATTATGAAGATAATAGTATTTTGTAAATGTATTATAATTTAAAAGTTATTTTTCTAATATTTATAATTTAAAATGTTTAAAAAATTAAAAGAAAATTAAATAAATAAAATTTAATATTTTAAAAATTAAAAATATTGAGTGAAAGAACTAATGAACTTAGCTGAATAATACAAAATATTTGTTGTATAAAAAATGCTAAACATATTAAATAAGAGAAATGTGTAGAAGATAGTAAATTAAATATCATAATAAAGACATGAAAAACCTTTTGAATAAAAATTTTGTGAGACAGAAAACTGCAAATCATCATGAAATAAGTGTACCTCAATTTTTAAACAATGGGTATAATATATTAAAAATGTATTTACAAATTAATTCATGTCAAATATGCAAATATAAAAAATAAAAGAGTTGAGAAAATATTTATACCATTAAAAGTGTTTTAAATAATTATCACACGAATGCTTTAGAGAAGAACAAAAATATTCTTAGTAATGTCAGGTCGTAAACATGTTAATGTAAACTTTTAAAAATAATAAAGAGAAATAAGATTATTAAAAGAATTAAATAATTTAATTTTTGATCATTACATTCAATATATGAGGTAGTTACTTGAAAAATTCAGTAAAACATAATCCAAAAATATAGACAAATAAATAAATAGATTTAAAATTTTCAAATCATTAGGCATAATGATTATGAGAAATTTTCAAAAAGATTGAAAAATTGTAATTGAATATTGTTGAAAAAAATAAAATATTGTAATTATAGAAATATATTATCCATAAAATGTAATTAAAATTTTCAAGATTAAATACAAATTACTTTCCATTTAATGAGATAAAGGAGAATGAAAGAAAAAAATCTTTGTATGTAGTTTCTTTGTATTTGAAACCATGCTAGCATTATCTTAAGAAAATAATATACCAAAAAATAACTTTATATATAATAAGAGTTTAAATTTTTTTTTTATAACTTCCAATTTTAAGAAAAGTGAAAATACTTGATATTTAAAAATATTTATATATGCTCCAAAAAGCTAATTTTTCTTCATAAATTAATATTAAATATTCAAAAATTAATGCATTTTTCATGAAAAACATTTTACTAATAAGAAAGTCATAGATGTTAAAAAAGATTACCAAATAAAAAATAATTACTTAAAAATATAACTTTCATAAGATTGTAAAAAAATATAGAACCTTAAAAATTTACTATTATCCTAAAAAATTACTATAAGTAATTCTACTATTTAAAGTACAATTAAAAAAATTCCTAAAGTAATAAGAAACAAAAACTTTCCATAACAAGTTAAAAATATCAAAAAAAAAGATAAAATTATAAAAATCTATAATTCAATAAAATACTAGACGAGATATAATTTATATGTACAAAATTTTCAAAAGAAATATTTTTCGTATTGATTTCTTGGAAATTTTGTAATATAAATAATTAATGACATATTCTCTAAAACTTTTTCTAATAATTTTATAAAAAAATAAACTTCATAATTAAAAACTAAAAGTATTTCTTATAAAATATAAATGTAATAAAAAATTAGTTGAAAAATATTCAAATTTATAGATATTTTTTCATATTTTTTAAAAACAATTATTTAAAAACATTTTTAATATTAGTTGTATAAAAAATAATGTTTTTAATGATTTGAAACATTTAGATTAAAACAAAATTAGACATGTGAACATAAATGTTATAACATAATTAAGTAATTCGAAGTAATGTGTAATGATTTCGATTTAAACAAACATACCATAGATGATAAAAATTATTTAAATTATTGGTAGAAAATATTGAAAGAATTTATATTATATGTATAATTATAGAAAGTAATTATTTTGTATATATTTACTATAAACATTAAAATAATTCTTCAACAAATAGTTTTTCTATCGATACAGTATAATAAAAGAGCAATAACTATTAAAAATATTTTAATATTTAAATACTTGTAAAATGTAAGTATTACTTGGCTTAAAAACATGCTAAATTTAATAGAAAAAAAAGAAAAAATAATAAATAATACGTGGTAATTATAAAAATATACTTAAAATTCTTACACAATACATTACAAAATTGAACAATGACATAAGCAAAAAACATCTTATTATTGTAATTAAAACATAAAACATATAAAAATAATTATGATAAATGAGCACTTAATTTATCAAAACCATTTATAACTTAGTTATCAAAATTAACCTTTATATGAAAAGTTAAATAAGTTTGAAAATTAATTAGTTTATTTATCATAAAACTGTTAAAATCAGAAGCATATAATGCATAAATAATTAGTTTGTACAAGCAACAATTGCTATTATCCTCCATATGAAAAGTTAAACAATTTTGAAAAAAAATAGTTTTACTTTAATAAAATTGTTAAAATCAAAGTATATAACACTTATATAATTAATGTACACATGCCAAAAATTGGTACAACCATCTCATCAACAATGACAAGATGTTTTTTTACTTACATTAGTATGTAACTTTGTTATGCATTTGTATAAATTTAATGAATATTTTAAATGCAACACATTTAACTAGAATAAAAGTGATTAAATATTGATCTGTATAAGCATTTTAGGAATGTCTTATGCTTTTTTCACATTGACCTTAAACAAAAGTGGAGCAACAATTTATTTTTAAAACCTTCTATAAATAATTTTAAATTTTAAGATTGTTTAAGAATTTTTTTGAATTGTTTGTTTCTTTTTTTAACTTCCAAATTTCAATGATTTATAGTTTTAGGTTTTATGATAAATGTTTCTTCCAAAAACTTAAAATTGTATAATCGAAGTGTTTACTAATGCTTTGTGGAGCTTAGTGAGGACTAGATTTTGTTGGACTAAAGATAGCAGCATAAATAACAAATATAATTTGATGGTTCAACCTGTTGACTTCTGAGTTAAGAATAATGGTATTTTTGTAGTGGCTAATCTGAAAAGAATTATATTTTAAATCTTTATGGTTAGCATGTCAAATCTTTAATTTTTTTTTGTAATTGCTACACATAAAACTACAAATCTTGTCTATATATATGAATTTGGTTTAAGTTTTATTTAATTTGTAGGTATTTTATTTTTAAAAATCTTATAAATATCCAAGTGTTTTTTTTATATATAAAATTTTTTAATTATACAAAAAAAATATTTTCTTAAGCACACCTCAACTTACTAGGCCAAAAGGGCTCAGGTCAAGTGACTCGTAACTCCTGGGGGAATGGGTCCTAGGCACCTTCACAAGCCAAGAACTTATTATATCTAAGACGAGTTAAGCTCATGTGTAGTCAATTCATTTATCGTTGCAGTCTCTGAGCCAATCGGGTCAACACAGACTTGTAATTTGTAGATTAGGTCAGGAAAGATCCATAGATCATGTTTGTAGCCAGGGACATAACTTCTTGAGAACACCAGGGGTAACCAACCCCAATAGACTAATTATAATATGCATTTGACGTATTATAAGCATGAAATACTTCAAATTTTCAAAATGTAAGATTAAATAAAAGTTATTGCCAAACTTTAGATTTCTACACATATGTTAATTTTTGCAATCAAATAGTCTAGATCATGGCCACATCGGCAAAAACTTAAGTTTCTTTAACTATTCATCTAGAATAATTGATCGAACTATTGGCAGTCTTTTCTCCTACATGAATAGTAATCTGATCATCGTTAATAAGCATCCAACTTTCAAATCCAATGCTCCAGATCCTAACTCACTATTATTAGTGCTTCGTTTGCTTAATTGGATGGTAGTTGTATCGTCTTCACTCTCTATGTCAGCAAGCTTTCTAAAAAGTACATTATAGCCATTAAGGAGTTATTTTTTGGGTTTTTTTAATACAACTATATATAAAGATCATTTATCAAACATTAAAATAATTGAATCAGACTTCAAAATATTTGTATGAGTTGAAAAGAAGTACAAACTATGAGTGACAAATTTTTACATGGTTACGAGAGCTATATAATTTAGTCTATCTCGATTTCTCCTACCATTATTCATATTCATTTTTGCATTTCTTGAAAACTTCTACTTCATTCATCAGTAATTATACTTTTGTTTAAAGAGTTATTGTGTAGAAAATTTTGAAAGAAGAAATGATAAGGTTTCCAGGATAACTCAAGTTCTATGGATGAAACGACAATTTTTAGATTATGGCTTAGAGTTTACACAATTCCAACCTAGAGTGTAACTTATTTAGATAGAGTTCCTATTCAACACTCAAGAACAAAACATATTGAATTAAAATATGACTTTATCAGAGAGCATGTATTAAAAAAATAATTTAGTTGTCTTTTATGCTATTTCTACCTAATTAGTTGATATTTTTACTAAACCATTAGCTGTCAAAGTTTTAAATAGGATTAGATTAAGCATAAGTATCATTAATCCCTTTGAATTATTACAAAAATGGAGAGAACTGAGTGTTAGAATTCAAGGTGAGGGCAACAAAGAATTCAAGAGAAGTATGCACTATCATATTAGGTGTATACTATAATGTTGAATATTAAATTATTTAAATTTTTTGTTAATGTTATATTATCTTTTCACTTTAGTATTATAATTCTTAAGGGGGAGATTATTACACCTTTTGATATGATGATAAAAAAACCAAGGCTAAGTATTCACTAATACTTTATTGAGCTTAGTATTAAAAATAGTTAAATCTAATGAAGTATTTTAACTGTCTAGATTTATTGGAGTAATAACTATAACATAAATAGTAAATACAATTTGATGGCATAATCTACTAACTTTAGAGCCAAAGATAATGGTCTTTGCTAAG